>JADDOH010002581.1:0-126639 GCA_016648135.1 Agrypnia vestita | reverse complement strand
TGATCTGACGGAAATTATTATCGGGATTATTTTTTTTTATATATATATTTATTACAGACACTAACAGGATAATAGGTTTTAACATCGTGAACGTGGTTAGTTCATTTTTTTATTTAATTTATTTTGTTGGTGCGTGGGTCTAGTAAATGTAGGAATATGTAAAATTACATTTTCATGTATGAATTGTTACGGATAATAATGCGTTGCAATAAAAATTTATCATATTTTCTTCAAACAATGTATAATACCAAACTAAAATGTATTGTGTGTAATAAAACGCAATCTTATTTTGATTAAAATGTGTACAAAACCAAATAACTAAAATGTAATACCAACATGGGCTATATAAGATTAATAGTAATAATAGTAAATATTAATAAAATTAAAACAATGTACGCTATCTACCTAAGCAGTTTACCTCAACATTGCAGATAATTCTCAAAGGGTTTGTGTTTTTTTTAGTATGGAGCAATAATATCAAACAGAATAAAAATGTTTATTTTATTGCAACAATGTAGAATGTAAAACAATGATAGCCAGTTGTTTAATTAATATTTTAAATAATTTTATTTTGCTTTTAAAGTAAATTTGACACAGGTAATAGGAAGGTATGTAAGTAGAAATACATTATTATGTATGATTTTTTTTCAGTGCGTTAATTAAAAAGAACTTTATTTAATAAATACTGAATTATTATTTATTTTTTTAAGACCAATATTGTAAATCCCATTCTCTTCCTCTTCCCACCCTTCCCTTTTTATACATTATCATAATTAAACATTCGTCACATATTCTTAATCATTTTTTTTCTTAGATTTTTTTTACCATCTTCGAGGAAATTTCACTGGTCATACATGGATATTTTTTCGATATTATATAAATTTTTTATCACATTTTACTGTATGTTTCCCAAAATAAAATAAAAATAAATAAAAATACAATAAAAAAGAATATATCTTAGTAAGCGGGAGGCCAATTTAAGAAGACAAATTGACTTAATTAAATAAAATAATTTGACTAAACATACTGAAACGCATAGATACTAAACATTTGTTTAATTATTCTTCTTGTATTAATTTTTAGCATTAGTACGTATGACAATATGCTTGAAATATTGTTGAAACAGAATAAATTACCAACATCCATATTCCATACTCATTATCATACACATTTTAAATAGGTACCTTTATATTGTGACAATTTTGTAGACTTTAATTGAAGAATATACCTACCTAAGTTATTTATATCATTCTTAATATTTTTTTGAATATGTAACTAGTTGTTGAATATACCTACCTAAGTTATTTATATCATTCTTAATATTTTTTTGAATATGTAACTAGTTGCCTTTCTTCAAAAATGTTTTAAATACACCACAAAACCTGACGGTTGCCGATCGTAAAAAAACGAAATTCTGTGCAATGTGTACAGACCTCTGATGAGGAAAGAAGGAATGAAAAATCACTATATTTATTATTAATATTTTTTTTTTTAAAAAACGATTATTTGCTATGTGCTATGTAGAAATGTAGATTAATACCTAGCTTACATTTATAGTTAGATGCCGCATAGATACTGATTTCTTTCTTAACCTAGCTAACGGGCATATTTCAATCAATACTTTTTAAACAACCAAATTTCTATGAACCAGTAGGTTGGCATTTAGAGTAAATATAACAATTTTATAAAATATAGTTTTTATTTTTTTTAAATTACTGGAAAATTGCCGATCAAAATGACTGGAAAATTACCGATCAAAAATCTCACAAAATTTGCATTTCAAAATAATTAATGTATAACATTATTTATAAATCTTATATATAAATATAAGATTTATAAATAACGTTAACTATACTATTCTATTTATGGCTGAGTTTTATTTTAAATTAAATAAAGCACCGAAAAATGTACAATATATGTGTCGCTAAAGTATGATCTGACGGAAATTATTATCGGGATTATTATTATTTTTTTAATATATATTTATTACAGACACTAACAGGATAATAGGTTTTAACATCGTGAACCTGGTTAGTTCATTTTTTAATTTAATTTATTTGGTTGGTGCGTGGTTCTAGTAAATGTACGAATATGTAAAATTACATTTTCATGTATGAATTGTTACGGATAATAATGCGTTGCAATAAAAATTTATCATATTTTCTTCAAACAATGTATAATACCAAACTAAAATATATTGTGTGTAATAAAACGCAATCTTATTTTGATTAAAATGTGTTCAATATAGGTAGGTACATGATACTCTAATAATAAAACATTATAAATGAAGACTATGCCCATTATCCCAATTACAATTATTAGGTCAGCTGACAGTCCACTGACAATATAAATCCCCGGTGTTGACAGTTTTTTTTCGATAAAATGATTCGTCCTTTGCATTGTTCAATAGCGTGTTTACTCTGGTACTTTTTTTTTCAGAATGGACCCAAATGATATCATCACAATGCGAAAATAAAAATATTGTTTTTCTTACATTTAAAAGCAACAATTTAAAGTCTAAAGACCTCGGCTATTTTATATATTTTAATATTTATTCAAATCCTGATGTATGGAAATGAAGCCTGGAATTGTCAAAAAAGGAATGAAAGTAGACTGAATGCGGCCACTAAGACGCTTGTGTAGAAAGTATTTGGTTGATTGGGTCAAATTAAAAGTGAATTTAATGCTGGCTGCAGTGTGGTAGATAGAATTAAGAAAGGAGTGCTGAGATGGTTTGGTCACGTAGAACGTATGAGCGAGAAAAGGATGATTAAGAAAATATACGGGGCAAATTTTGAGGGCAACAGGAATAGAGGGCGTCCGCGAAAGATCGCAAAAGAGGATAGCCCTGTTAAAAGCCTCAACAACCGGAGAATATTTATGAGAAGATGTATGAATGTAGCCGAAGAAAAACAAAAGCAAAGGTGTGCCAAGATAGAAGAATATAGTTCTATCCTCTCTACCTACTCCTTCAGGGAAACGGTGTGATGGTTAGTTAGTTTTATTTGTTCTGTAATTTTTCTAAAAATTTAATTAATCAAATCCCAATTAATATATTTTTTTAAATATATTCTTCATTATTTAAAAATTATTTTACTAATAATGTACTAAGGAGTTTAATGCATTTGAAGTATTCACCTGTATATAAAGTAAAGCACAAAGGAAATATCAATTATCGAGGATAAGAATCGAAATGTTTAAGTCGTTTTTCTTCTCGTAAAGTTTTTTTTGTAAATGTTCAATTTTTTTATCTGTAACATTGTGTAAATTCATTTTTAATATTTAAAAAAATGAGGGTAAACACAACACTGTTTTATACCACTATATATTTATTTTGAATTGTTAGAACGTTTTCGAGATTTCTCCCATTGTCAATAACAACACGTTTACAACGTTGACAATGGGAGAAATCTCGAAAACGTTCTAACAATTCAAAATAAATATATGGTGGAATAAAACAGTGTTGTGTTTACCCTCATTTTTTGTGTCTTTTACTGTCATTTAAAATTACAAAAAAATGGTACTTCACAAATCGAATTTTATATCGATATCATCACAGCAGATATAAAAAACTAAGATGTTAATTTAAACTTTGACCGAAACTGCGCCAAAGTTTACGAGAGAAGTTTCAAATTTTAATGTTTCATTTTCCAATCAGTGGCGCTCTCTGTTTGATTCACGCCGAACTAAATCCAAGTGTGACGTGCATTAACGGATTCACCCGCTAATCCGCAGCCGCTAAATCCCGCGGCGGCTTCGAAAGAGGCGGATCCTCTGTAGAGTCGTGCCGGGAGCGCCAACGGGCGAGGCGAACCCTTTTCGGCGGCGCCGAGCGGCGTTAATTATCCGCTTCAAACCGGTCGGTCTTAACTACCTTTTTAATAAGAACCTCTTGAAACATCGCCGTCCCGCTCGCGCCGGATAAAAATTTTCACCGCGAGATTGAAGCAGTGTGAGTGGCCAGGTGCATGAAGAGACTGGGTCGAAAAATTACAGAAATTTATAAAATGTGCCGCCGCAATAAAAAATGGAGTTTCGTGTTCTCGTGTGCGCGCGGTAGAAGTTACACTTCTTTGGCGTGATATTTACATATGTATACGTTAAAAATATATATTAATACAGTAATACGATGTCTAGGGAGATGATAAATGTAATGATGACGCTTTAATGTTGTTTAAAAAATGGAGGTTCGTGTTTTCGCGTACGCGCGGTAGAAGTTACACTTCTTTGGCGTGATATTTACATATGTATACGTTAAAAATATATATTAATACAATAATACGATGTCTAGGGAGATGATAAATATAATGATGACGCTTTAATGTTGTTAAATTATCAATATTTAAGTAGTAAAAATGTAACTATTGGTTTTTGGTAGCTAAAATGAGAGATAAAAATGTCTTCGAGTTAACGTGTGACGATCTAATTTGAACCGGAGATAGCTAAATCAGTTAGTCGCTGCGTTGCTGTACTGCAAGACCAGGGTTTGAGCCCCGCCCCAGCCATGTGTGTAATTTCGTTTTTTTTTATTATTATATTTATATATTACTGGATCAGTTAATAATAATCAAATGAATTTCGTGATCTCGCATTTTTGCTGCATGATTTCGCTGCACACCGCGCTACATGTTTCCGCTACATGAAAATTTACCCTGAATACGCCAAAAGAAGAAGTTCAAAAATGTCCCAGATAGTATAGCGCCCCTACATATATTTCATCCCCGATAGAGTCTTCCCTACCTAAATATACTAAATATAGACACAAACGTCCTAAAATGATTAAACATCGCGAAAATTTACACATTTTTAAATCTATTTAGCTTTTAATCGCTACTTCTAGCGTTATATTTTGAACATTCAAGGGGAGTGTTCGATAAAAAATGGACATTTCAAATATTTTTTAAATGATTAGTTTAACAATTCATAGCAGCGTTAAATTCATATTAATACTTATATAATTTTAAAAAAATTAGATGTCGTCAGAATTAGGTATATCATATGAAAATTGAAATTAAGTAGCAAGTCGTACCTTGTGTGGTAGAATACTGGATCGATACAAGGTACATACAAAAATATTTTAAATGATTAATACAAATAAATATTAATTTTAAAGATAGATGTTAGAAATGGATATATAAAAAAATAATAACAAAAATATCTGTATATCAATGCATAACGTTCTAACATGAAAAATCAGATATATCAATCAGCATAACGTTCTAACATGAAAATCAGCATAACGTTCTAACATGAAAAATCAGATATAAACACGATACTTATACAATACACATATTCTTATGCGATACGATGGCACCACAGTCCACTAAGGGAGTACCTAAAATATCGAAGCACTACTTGGTATGCGAGAGATACTAGGATGAATAACCTTTTGGATTTCAAAAATATTTTGGGGTGGCATGATATCGATCCCATTACAAATAAAGGTGAAAGTATAGCACTGGGTAAAAGTGAGTATACGTATAGTATATAAAAATATTCTTGGGACTATTTTTAGTAAATCAACAAATCAGATATTAAAAATTAAATGAATCTTTAAAATTATTTAACGATTTCAAAACGAGCCATCGTACCATTAATTTTTGTTTGAATTTAATACAATAGTGAATGTATGTACCTACCTACATAGAGCAGTTTTTTTTTAGGCTGGCCACCCTGACCCAGGAGGGAAAGGGGAGTCAGCATATAAGGATGTGCACGCATGGGCGCGCCCTCATCTTCTTCACGGAATTATACAATAATAGAGAACTGTATTTATTACCATCTGTTTTTTCACTAATCAAACCCTGTATTGGCAAAGTGAAAGTACATCGGAGATTTGAATCACATTTATCGGGTTTGCTATGCGATGTTTGAAGATAAACATTATCCGGCTACGTTGAATACTCTATACCTTCATTTGATGAAAATCCACCATTCGACATCGATCTGTGTATTTTGTAACCACGTCCAATAACGTCGTTCGACATGGTTACAAAAGTGGTGTGCAACAATTCACGAGAACCGATTGTTAAACTTGGAAACTCTTGGTTGCTGAATACCATTAGAAAATTAAGTGTTGATATACCAAATACGTTTCGTAATATTGAAAAGCTCTGTTTATTTTAATAAGACAGTAGGTCATTAAAATATGTAGTTTAAATAAATCCCTGGAATCTTGTCTATCTTGGGAGTAAAATCACATGGGTTGGCCTACAAAAAAAGAGGTTGACAGTCCACCAAGCACCAAGCAAAACTTGCGTTTAACAAAACATCAAAGATTAAAAAATAAAAATAATATAAACCTAAGCTCCGCAAGAAATTAAAAAAAAAACTTAAGTGTGGAGTATTTTGCTGTATGGATGTGAGACATGGTGCATTGGCGACAGATAAAAAAACGGTTAGAAGCCTTCGAGATGTGGACCTACAGACGTGCCCTAGGAATTTCCTAGAGAGACCACATTACGAATGAAGAGGTTCTCTGCAGGATTGATGAATATGAAAAATACCATCTCGAAAAGTGCAAAAGTGATGGGGTATATTTTATGCCATGAAAATCTACTCAAAACTATACTGGAGAGAATGGTAGAGGGAAAGATTGCCAGAGGGCGCCTTCGCCGTGAATATTTTGAGCAAGTGTGCCAAGATATGAATTGTGCCTCCTACACAGAGCTGAAGAGCATCGTCGGAGACCGAGCAGAATGGAGAAGGAGAGGTGCTTTGCTGCAAACCAATCCCACAGATTGAAACCCGGGAAGGAAGTTAGGCCGTGTATTAGGTTACCAAAATTATTTTAGAAAACTGGTTGATAACTTTGTTGGGGGTCACCAGATCTCCAAATCATATAGACATGACCTATCGTACATAACTTGGTACTACGGCTGGTTCCAAAACGTTAGAAAAAAATCTAAGTGCTTGTAAATTTTTGAAATAACTATGTAAAGGTCAAACTCAAAATTCTTGAAACGTATAATTTCGTGATAAATAATTTGCGCTTTATTATAAGCAATTTATTGTTTAGTAAATCTCTGTAAATTTTGTAATTGAAAACAGCACAAGACCTGGAATAATGGAGATACGATATCTGACTGGAATATGATATGATATGATGTACTATGTATGATATGACATGGAAATTGTGTATCTGACGAATCAGAAAGAAGAAAAGCGGTTTACGGGTGGTGAAAGGTCTTTAATTTTTTAGGTGTTATATCAATATAAATCAGAAATATTGAAAAAAAATGCAAACCATAACATTTTAGACTCATAACATGGCAGAAATCTACAAGTCAAGTTTCTGCTGCCAGGTCTGGTACACCTATACAGTGGAATAAAACAGTGTTTTTTTTTTCAATTCACATTATTTAACAAATATTTTAAACCTGTTTTTCAAGCGTTTTAAGAAACCACCAAAAACGAGCACACAGTCCCTTACTCCCCCCTGCCCTTCGCGCGCGTACGACCACACTCGTTTCCGACAAAAATTGAAAAGGGTTCAATTAACTTCGGCCGAGCAGCGCCGTCGGAGTGGTCGGCGCTGCGCGTCTTGTAATTTCGTCTATTCGCCCACATATCGGCTATTATTACGGACGCAATAAAATAATATACATGTTTGTTTATTCGGGCCATTGTTCTCGAGAGGATCCCGAGCCGCAGCTGTCGCTGGTGAAAATGACGCTATCCGTCTCTCTCTGTCTTTCCAACGTTTATAAATCGCTTTGTAAGGCCGTCCGCGGGCGGGCGATAAAAAAAATAGTAAAGTCGCACTTGGTAAAAACGCGGACCCCATTCGCGCCTCTGGAGCGCAGCCGGGTACAGTCTGGTCGAACCTTTTATCGATTATTTTTTCTCGGTTTTACGTCTCGCTCGCGGGTGCGACGCAGCGCGGCGATTCGAAATCAATCGAAGATTCCCTCGCAAAAAGATGACTATCAGAAGATTTTATTAAATATTTATAAGTTTTTTTTTAGGAAGAGAGTATGCGAATAGGTGATCCACCCATGATTCAATATTTCATATTTTTCTTTTCTATTGTTTTATATAGTATATTATTACTTAATAAAATTATTAAATTTTTAATAAAATATTAAATATTAATCATAACAGCTCCAGAACAGAACCTAGTCGGGCGTTTAAAGCTAATGTAAAAAAGTGTATTTGTAATTGTGATAAAATAAATACTTACTTACTTACTTACTTACCATCACGCCGTTTCCCCGTGGGGGTAGGAAGAGAGGATAGAGCGCCATACTCTTCTGTCCTGACATACAACTTTCGCTTCGTCTACATTCATACATCTTCGCATGCAAGCTCGACGGTTGTTCAGGCTTCTAACAGGGCCATCTTCCAGTATCTGATTAATCTGGTCGTGCCACGTCTTCCGTGATCGCCCTCTCTTTCTGGCGCCGTCAACACTTGCATCATATATCTTTCTTACAATTCTTTCCTCATTCATTCGCTCAACATGCCCAAGCCACCTGAGTGACCCATAATAAAATAAAAATAAATAAAATAATTTTTTAAATGCAGATAGGAGTCCTCTACCAATTAAGTTTAATAATAATTGCATGCTTGACGAATTAAAACAATCCGGGCTAACCACAATTTACAACCCTAACATAAAATACAAAATAAAACAGTGGATCCCAAACAAGGGGAGAGATAAAATAGGCACACTTACACAAACACACTAACACAATATAACCTCATATATATGATATATTTTCTATTACGTTACTTAAAACACTTTATTATCTATTTACTATGTTTTGAACCTACACAATATTGTAAACTATGCCTGTCTCAACACAGATATTTCTAGTGAGACAGGCACAGTCCAAACAATTTTTTTTTTCTTAAAATTAAATAGAAATAAATAAATAAAATAAAAATAAATATATTTTTAAAATTTTCAACAACGATTATCATCTAAATCATTCTTGCTCGTTACTAGAAAGATACTGTGGCCTCTGTGTGATCTCAGCCAGTATTGCCGTAAAACCTATATTTCAATGTTGAAAATATAATTAATCGATTTATTTTCCAAAGCGTTCTGTACTACCGCAGTAACTTAAAGTGGTTTTACATAATTGAATAAATAATAAACCTTCTTCTACAATAACAAAATAACTTCATAGTAACCATATTTATATTAATGTTAATTTTTAGTTAATTTTCACATTTGTTCCCAATTAGTTATTCAACTCCCATTTTTTTTGTTTTTGTTAATGTCTATATAAACTCAAGATATATCATAGATGCCTCAAAATTCAGAGACGAAATTATATTTTTTATGAAAAAGTAGGTATGGAGTCTTTGTGTATTCATAGGGCTTACGATCTATCGTACGGCTGGCTTTAGATATCACTTTACACAATGTAACGTTCACATTGCCACCCATACCACGTCTATCAAATTTTTGGGAGTTTTATATATATATGTTTAAGTTTTACAACCCGTTTCATATGTATGTTGCAATAATCATTAGAGCGACAGGCCTCCAAAGCTTTTTCATTCCCCCTAATTAACCACAGATGTCACTAATGAGATAGATATTTTTTGATTTTGATTTTTTTAGCAATATCCTTTATATGTGTACTGAGATTCTTTCGAATTAATAGAAATAAATTAGAATACGTCTCAAATTTTAATTTTTATTATATTATATACGTCGTATGGCCCAGAAAATGTTGAATATTCATTTTTAGCGAAATTTAAAATAAACTAAAGTTTAATAATTATTATTAATGAAATTTAAAATGAATTAAATTCAAATAAATATAATTATTAGTGAAATTAAAAATAAATTAAATTTTAATAAATATTATTATTAAGTTCTGCGGGTTAATTATTTTTAGTGTGACAGCTGTTTCGGCTTGCAAGGCCATTGTCAAACAATGGATATACCACGTACAATCGACTTATTTATAAAATTTTAAGTTGTTGAATGTTGAATATTCAATAAGTAGTGGTGGTCTGTACAAAGTGTTTTTATTTTTATTTATATACATAATGTACCGTTCGGGCGATACAGTTGTGTTTCTGTATCCAATGGACAGCTGCCAACGAGAGTGTGCCTAGGTACGCCACTAGTACGTAATGTAATTATGTAAGTTGCGTGTACACGGTTGAGTTTTCGCTCTTGAGACATTCGAAATTGTTATACAACCCAATTGTTTTTCTTGTTCCCCTTACAAAATAAAATGACTGCGATGGTATGCTCAACACAAAAAATTATTGTAGACAAATTAAATAATTCTTGTACGCGAATATGATTTTGATCTCTCTTCCCGTAGATTGACAGTAGAGGCCATTCTATTCTGCGCTCAAAATATAATACACAATGAATGACAGCTTCACCCTCAACCCTGCGCTGTCCACTCGGGCCACTTTCATTTAAACGATTATTACATCTACTTATTATAGAAAGGGATTCTTAAATGTTTTGTTTGTTTTACTTAATATATTTGGAGAGAATTTTCTCATATAACTAGCCGTATATCCATGAAAAATCACGGGACATAATTATTGAATTACTTTAAAAAATGTAGTTTGGTGGCGCGACCCTTGCATGTAACCTGAGCCGCGCGCTGATTGGCGTGTCACACTCGGCTGCCCGCGCCTTATTAGCCGCTAGTCAGCGTTGTTGTAATTCCAGAAAGTTATGGACGGACATATATTCGTCTAACATGTACTACGTCCTGCTCGTGTCCAAATGATTATTGATTGGGTAAAATACATCCTTTGATGACATGTTGGTCAAATCACCTTAATGATTAAGGTAATTGTTTCTAAATATGAAAAGCTAGACTTATAATGATTTTATTTATGTAGTTATAGCGTTCTATATTTTATATATTAAATCTAAGCCAAAGTTAATGTGAATAACATAACACCAAGGAGTGAGGGGAAGGACACAGAGGATAGAGCGTCTTACTCTTTTGTCATAACATTTCGTGAATAATAAATAACAAGCATTCAATAATTAGATATTCAATACCTAAACAGAAATTTATTTTATTACTGAAAATTTTACATGATTCCCTCAGCCATCTACGACGATTGACTATAGACGAAGTGTTGAAATTTATTGTTTTTTAATCATTTTCTAATGTATATTATAGATATCTCACAGAGACGAAACTGTATTAATTATGGGAAAGTAGGTATAGAAGTCATTTGGGTGTACATAGGACTTATGACCTATCTTTTTATGGTTGGCTTAAGTGATCACTTTACACAATTGTAACATTCGCCATTTCCACCCATGATAGAATATACCATGCTTATTCATTTTTTGGAAGTTGTATATATGTTCAAATTGCGTGGAAAGCTTTCATATATGAGTTGTAAGCGCCTTTCCATGCGGCCTATACAAAGCCATTTTCATTCCATATTAATTGATTAATAATGTCTCTGTGACATAAATCCAGTACTGTTCTGAAAGATTTGAACAAACTCAAAATATTCCTAATCATTTTCTTTTCTTAAAATTTTTTCTTTTTATTATAAAAACCTATTTATATGTTAACTATGTCTAACAGCGTGATCTGACTTTTATTATCAAACATTAAATACCTACTCAGTATTAAATTCGGAGGTTTTTTTGACGATTCAGAAATCTAGGCATTTTGTTTTTGATATTGTCAACGTTTTTTTTTCTATTTGTTTATGAATTTGTATACGAAGATATTTCTTTCCGTATTTGAGTTTTAGAAATTTTTTTCATTTTAATTTTTTTTTATGCTGGTAAATTATTTTTTTAGTTTTTCTTTAGGATACCCACTATACTTATTCTATATCACAAGTGCATTTGTATTTGATTTAATTTTTTTGTTGTATTTGTATTATTATATGATAAGCTTGTGTTCCAAATGCAATACAATATCTTCAAAAACCATTAAATCGGCTCTCGTGCTTTCAGTCATTAATAATTAAATGAATATAAACAAATATTCATCATACAAATTAAAACCTCAAATTAATTCACACGCATGTACAAACCAATGTCAAATAGGGTGACAAAAATTTTTATATTTTTGGTCACCCGGTGAAAACCAAATCGTGTCACTAGCGCCGATACGGCGTGTCCCTCAAATGCCCGGCGACTTGGCGCACAGAAACGAGCGCGACAGTGATAATAATGTTTGCGGGGTTTAATATGAACGGTTTAACGAATTAAGTCGGTTGGTCCCTTTCGGCAGAGTGCGACCATTTTTTGTTTCAGTCTATCGTTATTTAAGAGAGCGTTTATCACAGCTCACTATCTCTTTTTATTATACCGTAGCCTCACCTCGGTGACGTGCCCCCGCGGCACAGTGGGGCGGCCGCCCGCCTGGCACGCAAAACAAATTACACTCGTAAAAAAAGTGACACGTAAAAACCAAGTTTTTACAATGCTCCCTTTCTCATTTTCGAGTTTCGTGTCTTAAAACCAAAATTATACTATAATTTTTTTTTAACGAATATTTGATAGATCTTCTTGATTGTCGCCACGAGTCTACTTGCAAAGTTTCAGCTCGATTGGATCACAGGAAAAGGGTTAAAAATCGATCAAAAGTTTTTTCGTCAAGCAAGCAAGCAGACGCCACGAGTTAATATAAAGGGAGTAAAAATGATCACAAAAGAAGTTTTTCTAGAAGTAAGTAGCCTTTTTTAAACTAAAAAATATATATTTATTTGGAATATAATATTAAGACTGCTTGTCAGGCAACTTTCCCCCGCTTTATTCTTACCGGACAGTGCTGGGAAATGGTCTTTTCATTGTGGTCGACCTATAACAAGGCAATACTGCGTCTGCCGGCTGACGGATAGACTTTTTGGATCACTCACCATTGGATCACACACGGCTGGATCAAAACAACCCTTAATTATAATAATCATCAATATCGTCTTCACCTATTATCGATCCGCAAATGGGTGAAGACTTGGCTGACTTAAGTGATCACTTTACACAATGTAACGTTCACCATTTCCACCCATGATGGTAAACCACGTCTATCAAATTTTTGGAAGTTGTATATATATATATATTTAAGTGTTACAACCCGTTTCATATGTGTGTTGCAATAATCATTAGCGCGACCGGCTTCCAAAGCTTTATCATTCCCCTTAATTAACCACAGATGTCACCAATGAGATAGCTATTTTTTGATTTTGAATTTTTTAGTAATATCCTTTATATGTGTAATGAGATTCTTTCTAATTAATAGCATTACACTAGAATACGCCTTCAATTTTAATTTTCCTTATATGTTCTATGCTTAATATTTGTCCTGATAGACAGAGGATAGGGCGTCTCATTTCCACTTCCGCACTGAAATACTTCGATTAATTTTATTGCTTATTCATTTATTTATTATTTGTTGGGTATAAAAGAAAAGGCAGCAATATCCAAAAATAATGTACTAAATTCGAGATTTTATATTAAATAAATATTTTACATTAAATAAATAAATAGCCGATAAATTTATTGAAAATATGCTTTTGGAAGCGATAGATACATAAAATCTAGAATTCAGTACACTTTAAATTAGTAATCCTCGGTGACTGTATTCAAAACATTTTTTTTAAAATTTTCGGATATTGCTGCCTTTGCTTTTTGCCCCACAATTAATATAAATTATAGAAGTCTCAAGGAGACGAAGTTATTTATATGGGTAACATGTATGGAAGTTTTTACAGGGTAGCCTCAGAGTTTACGATCTATACTAGCTGGCTCAAGTGATCACTTTACACAATGCAACATTCACCGATTCCACCCTGCGAACATCCATATTTGTTATTCACATGACACAGTATACCTACATAGATGTCGCCGCTGGTATCGGTACCTCCATATTTTTATTTTTAAATTATTTACTATTGAATTGATTTGTAATATTTGTTTTCAGGATTAGGTTTATATTACCTTAGGATGTTTTAATTAATAAAATTTGTGAAAATAGTTTAATAAAATTTAAAATTGCCCAGTTTCATAACTTTGCCGTTATAATTCTTGATTAAAATTAACATTTCAAATACCTCATTGAATATTCTTTTGTTAGCTCTACGTTATTTCTAATTCTTGATCAGTTATAACGAAAATTGCACTATTATATCACTTATTTTCCATATTACGAACTTTCGCGATTAAATTCTGTGATGCAAATTGTAATATTTTGTTTTCAAAAATATTTTTATAAATATTCATATTATAAGTTCAGGAACAAACTATTACCTACACATCAATTAAAATTATATTTAATTTTAAATGAATTCAAGCCAATTTAAAATTAATTTCATTAAAAGTTTGCCCGAAAATAAAGTTCTCATCATAAATGTGGACTATTCAATTCGATATTTGAATTCATAATAATTTAACATTTGACTCGATGACTATTATTTTATTCAACTGAAAATAGACGGTTGATTGAATATTTTTAACAACATTTTTATATGTACGTTATGAGAACACAATTAACTGGATTTTGTCCACAGAGGGATAATTATTTATTTAGAAAAAATATAGTGTATTACAGAGACGAAGCGTTTCATAAGAACATCCACACAGTTCTAAATCAGTTTCTTTCATATATTCGAATATACTATGCTAAAGATATCTATTCGTAGTACCTAGTGTTCGTTCTTTTGATTTGTAGGTATGTTAAATATGGAAATTTCTTTGTTCATTGTTTATTCATATGAAAGCCCGTGTGTTTTGTAATGTATTTCATAATATGCTTTACGTTAAGTTGTAGTATTAAAAAGAAAACAGTATAATTTGCAAATGCAAATTGCGTTCAAATGCAAAAGGCTTCCATATAAACAATAGATATCTACATATGGATAGTCTTAACTCAAAAAAAGTGGATACAGTTTCGCTTGTAAACTTAATCAATGAAGTATCTACTTTATTTTATCCTTAAACTAACTAACTAACTAACCATCACGCCGTTTCCAGGGTTAGGCAGAGAGGATTGATCGCCACACTCTTCTATCCTGGCACACCACTTCTGCTTCGGCCACATTCATACATCTTCTCATACAACAGACAGGGCGAAAAGACTTTTTTTTTTTTTAAATAGAGATGCGAACAAGGACTACGTGTCACATCAATATTCATACTATTTTCAAATTAAGCTAAACGCTTGTGCTTTGGAAATAGGACTAACTTGCTGGTCTGGAGTGAGGTTCGAACCCGCGACCTTTGGATCACGGGGCGGGAGTCCTAACCACAAGACCAACAAGCTACATCCTTTGTTCATTTGGCTTACAACTTAAATCATGATGCTATATTTTATACCGTATGTCTATGTGCCTATATTATACATATATGCTATATTGTATATCAAATATTGAATGATGTCATGTATGCACCTTACTAAGTGTTTGTAATGAGTTTCATTTCACGTTTATATTCGAATTTTTCACGTTTTTCAAGACACGTAAATACTTCAAAATACAAAGTTTTGTCTTCTTTATAAAAATGTGTTAATACTAAAACCCATACTTAACTACGAAAAGACTTAGAGCTCTTTCATCCAATTAATAAAATGGAGTGACGATTTCAAGCGACGCATTTATAGTGGTGTGTGTGTGTGTGTTCGGCCCGGTTGAAGGTGTAGTGGAGAGGTACGCGGGAACCGTACGATTGGTTTACTGTACTCCAGGATTTTTCCATTCTGTCATAATACGGTTGTCTCCCTCTAAACTTGTGTCCGGACGTTAACGAAAAAAGCGGTCAGCGTCGGGGCAATTGGTAGAAAAAATTAATCGAATAGATAAACATTCGCAGTGTGCCCTTTTGCTCGGTGGCTTGTTAATTAATTTATTGTTTTATTTATTGAATAAACTGTTACATGTGGAGTTCTTTGATATTGATCAACTAGAGAACGTTGGGGAACAAAGAACATAAATATTATAGGGTTAAATTTGGAAATATAGGAAAATATTAGGTCCTTACATATGAAATTGACGTTTTTCCGTACTGGCAAATTTGATCTCAAATATCTTCTCATTGGTTAGGAATTCCAAATCCAAATTTATACAGCTATTTACTCATGTATTTGTGTTTTGAAAATTATAATTCATTTGTTTTTTCCTCAATTGTTTTTTTCTTTGCGTCACTCAGTTTATAAAATGAAAAACTTGAAATATCGCGTTATTAACGAGTACGAGTTCCACCGTGGCACCAGTGCTGCAGAAACGGCTCGAAGGATTAATGATGTGTATGGCGACGGTGCCGCAAAAGAAAACACAGCGCGTTTTTGGTTCCAACGTTTTCGTTCTGGAAATTTCGACCTGCAGAACAAGCCCCGTGGACGGCCGGAGACCAAAGTTGATAATGAAGAATTGAAGGCTATTGTGGAAGCGGATCCATCGCAAACCACATCCGAGTTAGCTGCAGGCTGCGGTGTTAGTGATAAAACTGTTTTAATCCACTTGAAGCAAATTGGTAAGGTGAAAAAGCTTGAAAGGTGGGTACCTCACGAATTGAGTGAAGCAAATCAACAAACGCGCGTTGACTGCTGCGTTGCATTACTCAACCGGCACAATAATGAAGGGATTTTAAATCGAATCATTACCTGTGATGAAAAGTGGATCCTGTACGATAATCGGAAGCGCTCATCGCAATGGCTGAACCCTGCCGAACCAGCCAAACCATGCCCCAAGCGAAAATTGACTCCAAAAAAGTTACTTGTGAGCGTTTGGTGGACTAGTGCTGGTGTCGTTCACTACAGCTTTCTTAAATCTGGCCAGACGATTACGGCAGATGTCTATGTCAGCAACTGCAAACCATGATGGAAAAGCTAGCTGCTAAACAACCGAGGCTTGTTAATCGCTCTAGGTCACTGCTGCTTCATGATAACGCTAGACCACACACTGCACAACAGACGGCTACCAAATTAGAGGAGCTTCAATTGGAATGTCTAAGACATCCACCGTACTCTCCGGACCTTGCCCCAACAGATTACCATTTTTTTCGAAATTTGGATAACTTCTTGCAAAGGAAAAAATTCAACTCCGATGGGGCAGTCAAAACCGCCTTCAAAGATTTTATTGATTCCCGTCCGAATGGTTTTTATAGTAAAGGGATCGATGAACTACCTATGAGATGGCAAAAGTGCATAGATAGCAATGGTACATACTTTGATTAAATAAATATATTATAATAAAAAAAATCGGCTTTATGTTCCTCCCATACTAAACGTCAATTTCATATGTAAGGACCTAATATATTTATTTCAATGCGCTGATAGTGGATGTTATAATCCGGCTATGTAAAATAGATTGCAGAATCAGTAATCGAAAATATGAGCGATCTGGCAAATTCTTGTAAATCGGAAGAAGGAAGAAGTTTTATATATATATATATATATATATATATATATATATGGTAATGCGGAAAGGTAAAATATGTACGTGTTTCAGGATAGAACGACGTAGGTGATTCGGGAGCCTACAGACCGCATTCAAAAGAATGTGCGCAAAAAATATGTGTGTTGTTACGATGTAAAAAAAGTAACCCATAAAAACCAAGTTTTTACAATACTCCCTTTCTCATTTTCGTTGCGTATGCGTTGAAATATCCATACAACTTGTATGAAAAAAACATTAAAAATTTGAAAAATCCAAAATTATATTTTTTAACGAAAATTTGATAGATCTTGATCGTCGCCACGAGTCTGCTTGCAAAGTTTCAGCTCGATTGGATCACGGGAAAAGGGTTAAAAATCGATCCAGTTTTTTCCACTGCAAGCCGGCAAGCAAGCAAGCAGACGCCACGAGTTAATATAAAGGGAGTAAAAATGAACACAAAAGAAGTTTTTCTAGTAAGTATGTAACGTTTTTTAAACTAAAAAATATACATATTTTTATTTGGAATATAATATTGAGACTGCTTGCCAGGCAACTTTTCCCCGCTTTCTTCTTACCGGACAATGCTAGGAAATGGTCTTTTGATTGTGGTAGACCTATAACAAGGCAATACTGCGTCTGCCGGCTGACGGATAGACTTTTTGGTTCACTCACGATTGGATCACACACGGCTGGATCAAAACAACCCTTAATAATAATAATCATCATTATCGTCTTCACCAATTATCGATCGGCAACTGGGTGAAGACCTCCCCATGATTCTGCCCTTTCTTCTCTCTTTCTCTTCTCTTCTCTTCTTCTTCCCTTCATCTCTTCCCCAATCTTCGCAACGCGTCTCCCGCTGCTCCGAATATTTCGCCCACCCATAGATTTAGGCGCTCTATGTACAGTTATTTTTGTCACGTAAATACAATTAAAGAAAATGTTTTAACCGATATGTGGCCCGCCCAATGCTATTTACCAGCGTAAATAAATTTTCCAAATGCTTAACAATATTGAATAAAATATAATTGATCTACTTGTTTCGTGATTCGGAGCACCGAGGAGCGACACCTGAAACCCGCTGAGAGACTGGCGCGAAGAATTTTCTCTCTTGGCTTATTATTTTAGCGTACCTAGTACCTATTAGCAATATCGTACAAAATCACACCATCCAACTTTAGATGAAATAAAAGGTTTAAATCTCGATTTGATTTCATAATTATCTAGAATTTTAATGTCATAGTGTATCGTGAACTTTGTGATGAGTGAAATTTTATTCGTAGGCCTATATAAAAATGTAATATTAATTAATTTTTTATAATATTTTCATAATTCATGGATTGTGCATTGTTTTTAATATAATATACACCATTAGGTGTATTGAATTTGAATTCAAAACAAAAATGAATTGGTATATACATTTATTTTTACTTATCTATATAAAATTTTCTATATTTATATGTATATGCAGTACAGCCAGTGATTACTCTTATAGGTTCGTACTGATTTGCGCTAACCGGAAATAAATAAGTTAAGTTAAGTGGATATGTTTCAATATTTTGAAAAAATCTGATTATTTGGTAGGTACGCATAGATCCATTTTTTTATATATATATTGAAAATATTAATTCATTTTGGATTATGAATAAGTTAATACGTTTTTATGCGCTGTAAGTACCTATATTGGCATGCTGGTGTGTTGCATAAGATTATGTAGGTACCTATTTAAATTTTTAGTATCTTCTAAATTTATAAATAAAAAAAATGCCATCATGGACATATTTACATATCTAGTATATTTAGGGCAAATATTTTGCAAATGGTCATGAGTAAATCTCCGGGCTTGCCTTTCTTATTGAAAAATATTTGCTATATTCAATGTTATTTTATTTTGATTAAACAAATCCTATAGTTTAAAATATGTTTATATTTTAACATTATAGTACACCCACAATATGAGTTATCAATTACAACTGTAGTTTCGAGATGAGCAGTCCAACTCATCATCAGATATAGTTAATACCCGATGAGGGACTGCTCCTCTCGAAACTATAGTAGGTAGTAATAAATAACTCATATTATGTGCGTATTACAAAGTTAAAATAAAAACATATTTTAAATTAAAAAGTTGCACCACGAATTAACTGCCAAATATTTCAATGATATTAAATTCTATAGTATTTGAGAGTAAGAAGCTTCATAAACTTGAAATCAAATACGTCTCTAAAGCGTTCGTGAAATGTGAAAAATTGTCACTCGCACAACGCTTCACAAATTATTTTTAGTCACATATTAAAAATCGATACTTAGTAAAAAAGGAAGCCGATACGCTGCGCTACGCGGAATGGCAGTGGCAGGCATCAGAACTAAATAATTTAAAAAAAAATAATAATTACAACCCTTAAAGAAAGAGCGCTACGTGTGATCGAAGTACCTACCTACCTATTATATGAATTATTAAAATTATATTTTGTTTCCCAAATTTCTATCGCACAACTTTTTTGCTTATGTGCATTGCAAGTCCATGGTACATACCTACCTACATACCCTCTTACCAACCGTATCTGCCTACATTATTGTCTTATTTAAATTACGTATCCATAAGTTAGGCGCTTTCAGTCGGTAAATTGAAGCATATCATGCCTACTGCACCAATGGGACCGGAATAACAATTGTATTACCTACCTTATTATCTAATAAATATGTACCTAACCTTTTTTCCAAAAATATTACCACCTTATTTATTAAATTGTATATGCCTAAATTTTTTTTAATACTGAACATTAGTTAACAATTTTCAAATTTGTATTATTGCTATTTTAAAAAAACTTAAAAAATAATTTGTGCATTTACAAGCTTAGATATAGCTTAATACAATGGTAGGTACCTATTAAAAAATCTATACATTAAAAAATATTGTTATTAATTAATTAATATAAATTAACTTTGTTTAAACCACTTATTTATTGAAAAAAATCAACATGTTTCAAAGCCAATGGCTTCTTCATCAGGAAAACAAAAATAACAAAGTTAATTCATATTAATTATAATTATGTTACCACAAAATAAATTTGCTACATTTGAAGAAGAAGTTATTAATTAATTGTTTAGGGGGAACCAGATATCGGAGGCAGCTCTGTTATTCCTATTCCACTAGAGTCCGAGAAAATATATGCTAAAGACGACAAACGAGGCAAGATTGTGTCGTTCTATTATCTCCATCTAACCGCGATGGTAAATTTCTCAGTTCCATATTCAGTACTGGTGGCTACCAAAGTCTAAATTGATATCATTATGAGAATGATTCGAGAACTGAATTATGAATATCGGTTTAATATTAATATTTGTCACGAATAACCTATCGAAATATTCCGCTCGGGCCAGACGTAGGTACAATACCACTAAATGGCGATCTTCGAACGTAACGGCCAAACGAGCCAAGTTCAAAGTCTGCAAATTGACCCAAATCTTACTTGCGACCGAAATAGACTGAATGTGACTTACGACAGTTATCTGGTTAGTCAGTACGTTAGTAGATGTTTAGTATTTACTAGGTGACTTACTATGGGAGTCTTGGACTATTACTTAATTTAATTTATTCAATACAATAATCAATTTTATGGGTGAAATAATGACCTATTAATGAAATATCAGCTGTAAGATTAGCCTAGTTTACAATACATAAATTTTAATTTAATTTTGTCGTCTTATTGTCATTAAAGATACTATATTATAGATAAACAGATAGCTTGAGTATATAAGGTATCTACTACTATATTAATTTTGTTTAATCCATTGATCAATTCGATCGATACCTATATCAAGGGAAAATATACTTGTTGTGTAGTACCTACTGAACATTGGTTAGGTACAATTTTATTTAATTAAATCCAGAGATATTAACAGTTATATATATGCCTTTCATAGTATATAAGTACACAGATACATTGATATCAGGGGTGTGCAGTGATAACATTGAAGCATGACATTCACGTAACCACACATTTTGAAAAAAAATAAATTAATAGGTATATATCGTAATATTTTTGTCACAATTATTATAATATTATTCGGATTTTGATGTAAAATAAAATCCCGTTACAAAAATATTTTACAGTTTTTTTTACTAAAATATATGTAAAAGTCATGTTCCAATGTATACCTACCTACATTGCACGCGCACAATAGATATCTATCTAACGTAACTTACCTAATTTCTTTTTACATTCATTAAAAGTAGGTAATTGTCATAAGTAGATTTAGAATTTATGTTAAATCTAACTGCTGTGATTTATTATTCACAACAATTGAATCAATCAACAGAATGCATAAAATACAATAAAACAAAAATATTATTTTATAATGTAAATACTACAAAATAATTATATAATTATGGTCAACATGCGTAGGTAAGTAATGAAAAATTCTGAATGAAAAGTTTAATTGACAATAATTTCTCACATTTATGTTATAACCATATCTCAAGTTGTGTTGCATAATAACACGCATAGATGCTATTATCCTATTAAATAAAATTGTAACATTTCTACCCACCAAATTAACAAAATATTAAATTGTTTGACAATCAATCACTGTGTTTCTTTAAATATGGCTAAGTTTATTCTTTAAATATATTTAATTTATTTAATATATAGCACTGCAATGATAACTATCTGTAAATGTAACCAGCTAGTCATAAGACGCACGTTTTTTTTTTAATAAAATCAAAAGCACAGAAAATCCCATTGAAATTGCATGCTGTGTGAATAAATAAAATTTGTAAAAGCCAGCGGTCGTAACTAGGAAAACGCTTTAAACGAAAAATGCAAGCGAAATGATTCTTTCTAGGCCGATCGGACGCACTGGGACGTGTGGGTAGCTGGAGCTAGATTCATGAAAGTTCGCAAAACATCATGCGCGTAGGGGCGGCGACGCTCTCATACACTGGGCAGAGGGAAGTGAGAGAAGAAGCGGAGCCGGCGTCGCTGGGACGCCGCACGCGCGCACCGCAGGGCGCGCAGCCACCGAGTGACGCCGATCCGCGGCCCGGGGGAGGGGGGGCGGGGGGCCAGCCGAGCCGCGCCCCCATTGGTCCTCGGGCGGGGGGCGTGGCCCGCCCGCGAGGGGGTGGGGAAAAAACGCCCCGGAGTGGGGGGCGCCAAGACAAAAAAAGCGTCATTTTTACACGCGAGACCGTGATCAATCGCCGCGCGGGGGGATTTTTTATCCCTTTCCCCCGGCGCGGGGGGGGCGCCCCGCGCGGGGCCGCGCGGGAGAGAGGGGTTTTTTCCGCGATTTTTGCGGCCGCCCGCCCCCCGCGCGAGAAGAGTGTGGGACGAGCGCCCCCCGCGGCCGCGTTTTTTCTCGCTCTTCCCCCACCACGGCAGGTCAGCCGCGCGACGGGCCCGCGTCAGAGGTGCCAATTACCGCCACCTGGGCGCACTGCCGGGCCAGCCTACGCGACCGCGCGCCCGATTTTGACAGCCGCCGCGGGAACATTTTTCCTCAGTGACATGTGAGCCCTGCCGGCGTCGAGTCGCCCGCGCCCGTCGATCCGCCCGACTGTTAGTGAGTGCGCGCCGCTAGCCGCTGTGAGTGATGCCCTGTGAT
This sequence comes from Agrypnia vestita, assembly GCA_016648135.1. Classification (NCBI taxonomy): domain Eukaryota; kingdom Metazoa; phylum Arthropoda; class Insecta; order Trichoptera; family Phryganeidae; genus Agrypnia; species Agrypnia vestita. The sequence goes on along the minus strand of JADDOH010002581.1, from coordinate 103,692 downwards.
ACGTGGTGAGCGTGCCGGACTATGTTGTGTCGCGCGGCCGCCTAGGGCCCGAGCCGCACCGCCCGCGCCGCCAGGATGACGTCCCAATTCGCCTTCAGAGCTTCTCCCCCCGACCAGGTGAGTCCGCCCGCCCCGCACGGCCCGCGCACGTGTCCCACACGTCATAATAACCCCGATATTGTTCATCTGTTGCAGGAACGGTCCGCCGCTAATTATGCGCGTGTTCTTGTTATCGCTACACTCTTCCAGCATTGTTGTTTTCATCTGTCATATTATTTAGAGCTGTCAATTATCTCAAATGGCGAGTGACATTATCAGCGCGCGATAATAAGAAATGCTCGCGGCGTTCGGCGAATAGCGATTTTTTTTTGTGAAATGTATTTGTAATGTTATGGCTATTTTACTTACTTATTATTCAACCACCATACATTATTTTTTTCATCTACACACATAGATATCCATACATGTTTATAATATTTTATCAAATATTGATATTTATAACTTTAGAATATCCATTTCTGAATACTTTTATTTATCTATCAATAACAACAATTAGAACATATATATGCAGCTAAATCTCGATGATTTAAAAATCTAAATTAAAAAGTTTTTAGGTAGTATACAAAACTTTTGTTTTTGTTGAAAATTTTACTTTTTTTAATACATTTACTAATGTTTGAATTCATTTCTATTCATCGGTAGGTTGGTAGGTACTCGTAGGTAATAGACACACACCAACATAGGCTCAAATAAATTAATGATTTAAGTGAAAACTATTTGCCATTCAATAAAAACGGCGTCCATAAGAATAAATTGATTAAAAAAAGTTTCCATAAAATTATTGATTTTCCATGGTTGAAGATATTGCTCTACTTATTTGCAAATACTAATAGGATTTCAAAAACTTTACCATCCCCTAGAACTAATATTAATATACCCTTAGCTAGTGCTCTATTTAAATTTGAACCTTCGAAACAAAACGTAACGACATTTCAATCCAATATCTCACGTGCAAACTAAAATCGATTAATGGCTTAGGTATACCTATATAAAATAATCAATGATTAGTTTTATTACTAAGTAATACTTGTAACTGATATAACTTTTGCTTACTAGTAATTTTCCATTTTCATTTATCAACCCTTACGTTGCTATATACCCATACTTTGGTAACATTTTAATGTTACCAAAGTATGGGTATTTACTATGGGTATTTAATGTTTTACTATGAGCTGTCAAAAATTTTTTGATGGGAAAGTTGATAGGTAATGGTACATTACTCAACATTTTCAATTATACTTACCTGAGCCTACTTATGCAACGGCTTAATTACTCCTTTTCTCACGTAGGTTTCCAAAGAATAAACGCATAGAAACAATTAATATCTAATAGCTATAATTGTAAAATATTTTTTGTAACGACACAGCATGTGCCTTGTCTGCATTTTTTACGGAAAAAACCTAGTAGGCGTAAAGGTACCCAACCTAATGAAACTTTATAACAAAAATAAAAATTTTAATCCTAAATAATGCTGTAATAACAATGAAAAATCGAAAAATATAAACATGATTATTTCCTATAGGACCTAAGAATTATTATAATAAGTTTAACTTATAGTTGCCAGATTGGATAGGGACCTACCTTTATATATTAACTAATGACGTATTTACCTATATCATTTGCTTGCTCCGTTGGAATAAATTAATAATATTCAGTGTAAATTCAATTAGATTAGGTACCTAGATACAATTATTTATTCCTCGGTATGCTAAATTATTTCTGTTCCTTAATTTTAAGTACATTCTTAAAAATTGTGCTTTGGTTCTAAATATAATTATCATAGCATATATATATATCAGCAACAAACCAAACATTTTATAATAAAGCACATTATACATATACTTACATGCCTACTTAAGAGTAACTTGTTGGTCTTGTGGTTAGGACTCTCGCCTCGTGATCCAAAGGTCGCGGGTTCGAATTTCTCTCCAAATCGGCAAGTTAGTCCTATTTTCATAGCACAAGCGTTTAGCTTAGTTCAAGAATATAGATGTGGCACGTATTCCGTGTTCGCATCTCTATTTCTTTAGTAAAAAAAATACTTAAGTGCAATTTTTCGACAACAACGAATTACATTTCTCATAAATATTTCTGTTTTCAATATAGGTACTATCAAGTAGATAATTATTGTACTAATTGATGAAATGTTTGTTCATTCTAGAATTTATTCATTATTAAGAATGTAGGTATATTTTTTGTGTATATTTTGAAAACAATGAACAAATTTAAAATAAATTATTTTCTGTGTATACATATGTTGGTTAATTTACAGTACATAAGTAATATCGGAATAAATAACTTAAAAGCATTAATAAAAAAAATTAAAAAACTAAATTATTATTTTTTATATTTTTTAGCATTAAAAAATATGTTTAGAACACTTACACGTATTTGTGCTATGGTTGTAGAGTATTGTGTACTGAAACATGAAGTTTTCTATTTATAATTATAAAATTAAAGGCCTACAATAAATTATAATTTACTGTTGTATTACAGATTAATATTTTAATATAATAGAGATTTTAAAACGAATAAATGAATACTTTAGTAACATTAATGCTCGATTTGATTTCGGACTGATTCGTTTGTTGCTGATTTATTTATATGCAATACGCAGGATTGTGTGAAAAACAAGTAGTATATTATATTCAATTAAGAATTAATTAATGATAAACTCACTTTTCAAGGTGGAGATGCAATTCCTTAGAATACACCAATCCTTGAAAATAAACATGCAAAATACAAATATTTTATGCTCCGTTTTGTGTATCGCTGACTAAGATATGAAGATGTAATAAATATTACGAGATTGACAAGGCATAGATAGCCCCTAATATAATGTCCTACCAGGAACAGAAAGATGCCGGGTTTAAGTTCGGTGAGAGTTTTATCTTTTGCATTTATTATGCCCACTCACCATGTATTGTTATAATGCATTGGACATCTAGAATGATAATTCATTTTTCGTAAATAAAACGCATTTTGTATTATGGGGTACCTTACACATTGATGTACACGTTTTGGAAAAATATTAAATATGTAATAATATAGTACCTAATCATAAGAAATTATCAATACATTTTCTTTTATTGTAGGCCTTAAGTTAAAGATATTTTTTAATAAAAGTTGACGATTGATTTCCTCAAATTTACTCTAGTTTGGGTTTTTTTACGTGTTGTTTTAATAATGACATGAATATATTATATAAATGCGTACTTGTATACACAAATAACCCTTTTAATTTGTTATTTATTCCCACGAATATAATTCGCCGACGTTTGCCGGTACGTACGTACGTTTCAATTACAATCTTTAGATCTATTCATTGCATACAACACGTGTTTAGGCTAATTAAACTAATTTCAGCGGTCAAAATATTTCAGGCAGTGTGCTTTGTTACCAGGCAACCGCAAGCTAGTTGCCTGTAATTAAAAAAAAAAAAACTAGACGTACGATAGGTACTTCTGTTTCCACCTCCGAGTCGGGTTTCTTCCACTGAGAGATGTTACATTATGCGGAGTAACTCAACAAAATATAATTACTCAGCGATGGTTCTGCCGGGCATCTCGAGACAATAAATATATGTAGCCGCGTGTCGGAATAAAACATTTTACTAATGCCGCCGTAATTGGCGGCATTTCTTAAAGAAGGTGGTTGGTTCTCTACTTTTTGGCCTCGGTTGTCCGAATACGAGAATCTTTCACAGATCGTTGAACAATTTCAACACTCTCAGAGTCACAAATAATATCGGGCTGGTAACATTGTTTATTCGTGTCCGAGTGAAATATCACGCCAGCGGCTATAAATTCCATCAAATTATCATGAACACACTTATAAATGAATTTTAACGCAAATACGGATTAAATTCATCTCGAAAATGTAATTAATCAATGCTAATATATTATTTATATGAAATTCAAAAAGGTGTTATTTTAGATGTGCCGAAATATCAAGTCTTGTTGAATAAGTGTATGTACATTGCTCGCCGTTAACTTTTGTAAAATTATTTCTCAAAAAAGTAACGAGCGCTTTTAATGCTTATTTGTTAACGATGGCTAGATAGTTCATTCAACTGATTTACTAATTCAGTTCTTAACATAATATTTCACACTGCTGCTTTGTATGTGCGGTGTTTGGCAGCTCGGACCATAGTCGCTTATTATTTAAAACATTTCCGTTTCCTTTCGGCTTGCAGCGAAGGTCCGTTTACCTTTGAAATAAGAAGTAATACGCGGGGAAGAATTAAAAGTACCTACACACGTCTTGTTCTGTAGTCCACGCGTTCGCTTTTTGTTAATCAAAATTATGATAAATGCCATAATTAGCATGCACGGTTCACGTGTGCCCATGTAATCTCGGCGAATGCAAAACGCTCCGCAGATTTCATCTTGCAGATAAATATATTAAATACACATATGCAAATTATTTGCAGCAACATAATTATATCCAGGAAAAAAAATAAAAAAACATTTTTTATTTTACTTAAATCGACAGCGCAATAATGAAAATGTGAAAATGTATTACTTTTGCACTAAATTTTACAAAAATATTTTTTAATTATTTCAAAGGTTTGATTCATTATTTGTTGTAAAAAGGCGATAAGAATCATGTGTTTCTTTTATATATTTGATAAAGAAAAAACATATTTCTTGCCTGTGGGTAATGTTTATTACTTACGACTAGTAGGTACCTAGTCTTGACGTTAATTCTAGCGTAGTCAATATTTCTCGCATCTCGAATATCCTCTAGACCTACCGATAAAAACATTATTGACAAATTATACACGCATTATTCAAGAGTAAGACAAAATATAATAGGTTAACAATGATAAAGATTTCGAAACAATAAAAAAAAAACAGTAATTAAAAATATTATATATCTTCTTCTTCAAAAATAGCAAAGTAATTTTGTGGTGACATTATTAATATAAATAAACTTTGTTTTCACCACTTTTGTATTAAAAAGTATCAACATGTTCTAATACAAAAGTGGTGAAAACAATATTTATTTTTATTAATTAATTATTATTATATTATATATCTGTTAATTCCTGTAAATAATTAGCTATTATCATTATATTTTTACTGTAAATTATTTTACTGAGCTCTACTATTATATATATTTCATTTTTTTATATTTTAAATTTAAATACACATAAGTATATTAAATATTTCACTTAATTCTTATTTCTCAATATTGATTGCGGACAACGTATTAAAAATATTTGAAAAGTAAAGTTTTTCATTACGCACATTTACAAATAATTTGTTTTCATATAAAAGTTCAATTAAAATATCCTGATTACTTGTACATAATCACTGCATGTTATATAAAATAGGTATTACGTGCGTAATTTTAGTATTAATCATTTTGAAAATGGTAAAATTATGAAAGCTTTAAATACAAAAATACATCAATAATAAAAGTACTCACTTAAAATAGTGACGTGTGTCAAAATGGGTCACTTTATTTTATGATATTAATAAAATATTATAACTGTAAAATAATAAAAGCAAGTGTCGTGGCAAGAATGAAGTCTTTTTAATTCATATGGCGAGTCCATATTTTAAGGTAACGATGCAACTTTTATTTTATCTATAACTACATTCCGTAAAAAAGCATTAGTGGAGGCAAAAATAAATTCAGAATTTTATGTATTAATTATCTGAAAACAATTTTCTGTCCCAATAACTTAGTCTTAGTAGTGAGGTAACTCTCCAATTACTATTATAGAACTATAAAACATAGCATCTTGATTTCCATGCAGGGGTAGGTAACTCTATAATCTTCTCTCCTGGTTAAACATCTTATCATGCAGACTCGTTAATTGTATTTTTGTCAGGTTTTTTGGCTTCACATCTCTATTTTTGTTTCTTGCTTTCAACACTCACCTCATATATTTTCTGTACTATCCTCTTCTTGCACATATATACTACTCGCTGTAATGATCGTTTTTGAATTCTATCTACTATGTTATACATTGAAATTCCTTAGTTTATTTTATGGAAATATTTTTACGTGGGTAGGTAGCTACTACAATTGAATAAGTGTCTTCCTACTCAAAGAGCCTACAATTATTTATAAATCTATGCCACAGATTTTAATTTTATAAAAACGCTCAAAACTGTAACTCAAACTGAAACCCCATTTCAATTTGTACACATTTTTTTAAACGTGTTTGTTTTACTGTAATTCCTCTTTTCTTGTACTCCAGCCGCGTACGTTGGATGCAATAAATTACCCGGTAATTTTCTAGCCTATATTGCGGAACTGATGTTGATTCAGCATTGTTCTGATATGTTTGATGTATGCAAAACATGAAGAAATCTGCAATTAACTATCAAAACTGTCTACTTATCTCTCGGTGTAGATCGCCGTTTTATATGGCAACGAAGATTAAGCGTCTCGAAAATTTTAAGTGATTCCACTGTCCAGTGAGCAAATAATTTCAGCCGCAGTGCGCGGTACGGAAATTTCGCTCAGGTGCGCAACAGGATCTCGTAATTTTGGTATCAAAACGCAATTGTTTTGAATTTTTTTGCCTTGTTTTAAAATTAGCTGACAGAAAAAATGTGTCGGAATACGGATTTTTTCGCCTGCTAAGCTTTTTACCGCGGAGTTGTTCAATGCGATTTTAATCCGTAATTATTTGTGATATTGTAATCTACAAAAACATGCATTATTAGGTAAATGTCACATGTTTTAAGAATCTTGCGCAGTGTAAGTACTCGTTTTATTTTAATCGAATTCAATAATCACTGTTACAATGATAAATTGTTATATCGTATGCTTGCATCATAGTACACTTACACAATTTAAATAAATAAATTGAATAAAACCTTTTTAAGTATGTGTTTCTTACTTGGCGATAATGACAGAAAAAAATCACATTTTAAAACTTACACAAAATGGTTGGCGCTGGATAGGTATGTAATATCTTCTGGCATCGAATTAATTTTTTATTAAATTTCAAAAGAAAGAAAATCTTTTGTGGCTTGAAATTACAAGTAAATGAAAACATATTTAACTTACTTTGTTGTAATTTAAAGCAAAATATATGTGTTTGTAACTAAATTATTACTTATTTCGTCGAGATTACGTACCGAGGTTGTATACACCAAAGATCAACGGATTCACTTGAAAAAATAAAAGGGTAGAGAGCATTTATTAATATTATGTATTATAAGTCGAGTGAAGAATGATATTATTCAAAATATGAATGCACACGACTTACGTTATTAAAAGTGCAACCGTAGGAACGGGAGAATTTTAATGTTGATAATAATACATCAAACGAAACTAAAAAGGCATCTGTTGTGACTAACATAATTGCGACAACCACTGTTTTATAGGAAGTCTAGTTGGCAACGATGTAAAACAATATTGTATGCATACATTCAATTGTTTAAACAAATAAAAAATAAATAAATGACATCGTGTGCACCTCAAAGTTCTGCAAGCGACATTTTGGCCTCTCACGATTTTTTTACGATGAATATAATTTGTCAAATTTTGTAGATTGAGATAAAGGGCGTCATTCGTGTCGCTCCTTTTCTGCCTTCACCCCTTTCAACCTAATGGAAGTAATTGTAACTTATTAGTTTGACTGTAATTAGGTAATAAATAACACATTTCTTCTTCTTTCCTACATTTAAGGGGAGTGGAGGAGTGGGCGTTATACGAGTGTATCATGAACAAATAATATTATCATTTTTTTCAAACGTTCAAACGGTTATTACGATTATTTTATGCTGCACATATTTGTCTCATTAGTGTGGAAATATTATCAGCGTTTTATCTACATCGACAACTAGGGTTGCCGGCAGTAAGTAGTTCAATGAGATTCAAGACGACGTTTGCTATTCATTTCTTCAGTCTTCCAGGCATAATTAATTCAGTTATTTATATTATTCCTGACTATTTCTAGTATTTATTCAGTTTTGAGAATGGGAGATTCGTGTTATAACTTTTTCAGAAGAAAAAAATATCGAATTTGGGACTGCGTACTGAAATAAACAACGATTGTTAGTACTACGAAACATAATATCTGGTATTTCAGTGATTGATTTTATTTCAAATATTCAGCAACTAACATTTTGGCAAAATCTTTTCAATTTTAACCACCAATGGGACAAACCGCGTGAATCCATATTAGTGTACTTCCTCATTTATAAATATGTTTTTTTTTTAAATATTATATAAAGGTATCTTCGATATCTTATAACGAAAAATTTAAGGTACTTATAACACTCGTTGTATCACGTTTTAATGTGAAAATGTTTGATTACAATTCCCTTATTCCGTTCAAGAAATAAGATTTTGCTCTGCTTGGTTTTAAGTCATTTCCAAGGTTGAACGTGTATATCAATTGTAACGATTATAAATATTAGTATTTTCACCTTGGGCAATTCCTTTTCGCGAGTGTAATGAATTTCAAGATTAATCAATTATCATAATAATGAGTCCTTTCGTGGCTGAAAAGTCCTGTCCTTAATATTAGTGTACCGGCTGAGTAATGAACTGAGAAACGTTTTCAAAGGGACACATTTCAGTTCCTTGTTACACTACTAAAGTCTCGTCTTAAAGTTCAAACTGTGGTGCACCGTATAGTTTTATGGTTATTTCCTTCACAGCTGAATACTTTTGTACATAGGTATCTAAAATTATTAAGAATAGAATATGATAATTTGAAGAATTATGCCCAGAGGCTTTCTTGGAGCAGGCGTACCAGCGCCAGCGTATGAGAAACTTTTTCAAAGGGGCACATTTCAGATCCTTGTTACACTACTAAAGTCTCATCTTGAAGCTCAAACTGTGGTGCACCGCGTAGTTTTATGGTTATTTCCTTCACAGATGAACACTTTTATACACATGTATCTAAAATAATAAAGAATAGAAATATCGTCATAATCGTAGAACGACGCATGTGTTTTTCTCAAGTTTGCAGGAGGGCAGTTTGAAGTTTTATTTACATAAAGACACTTTATGTCGTAGCTCGATAACTACAAAAGATTTTCCATTGAAACTTGGGCTAGTTATTCGAAGTGGACACCTTTAAAACCTCCAATATAGTCAGCGCAGTACAACGACGTTTTTACACATGCAAATGATCGCAAATCAGAACCGTCGTTATACCAACTTCGTATAACGACGGTGAAATTAATGAGAAAGAATACACTTTTTATATACTATTAGATGGCTTCTTTTTTTCACCTTTTAACGATCCAAAAAACTCAATATGGAATTTTTTGCACATCCGTCATTATTCTACGATCATGACGATACGTTAATTTGAAGAATTACGCCTGAGCTCCTTCCTTCGAGCAGGCTTACCAGCGCCAGCGGCTAGACAGAGCTTGCGAACAAAACACATTGGAGTTTTCACAGTCGTGTCGGCGACAAAAGTGGCATGACACGCGTCGGCGGCGACACGCCAACGATCGGATTTTTCACTAATTACGATTTTATCATCGGGTTCGCGTCCATTCATCGGCGGGCACCATTATTGCGTCAGCGTGGATATCAAAACCTGACCACCTCTATTGCCGACAGGGCGATGAAATTGTGTTTTCACTCTGTTAGGTGCGGTTCGTGAAACGCTCTTGCGAACATATTCCGTGTCCGAGTCTTCTGCGGCATTTATTTATGTGTTCATATGTACCTTGTATAAAGATTATAGAAACAGAACCGCCACTATGCTAGTGGTGAAAGTATAGAATAACGTGATAATGACTATCTGAAAGTGGCAATTTTACAATTGATAATTGATCTAGTAATCTGGCTATAAAATCAGTTACAAATGGGTTTATGGCAATGATGGTTTTTGTCAATTTCTTATTTCCTATTTTGTTTCTAAAACCTTCATATTACAAAATGGATGACCCATTTCAAAAAATATCTTCCAAAATTCCTTACCTCTTTCTGTTGCTCGTAATATATTATAATGAAGCTATTTTCATCAAAAAATATACAATTGGATAGAATTTTAATTTATCTGTATTATAATAAAAATGTACCTATAGGTAAATCAATAAAACATAAATATTATGAAGAAAAAAAAATTGGCATAGTTTTTCTTCCGCATCTGCAAAAATATCCTATTTACAGTTAAATATGTCTAACGACCGTAATAACAACCTTAACTCTTTAATAATAATTTTTATACGAAAATGAATGTTTCAGTTTCAGTGCTGATAAATCGACATTTATTAGACACATAATGCTAATACATACACATTCCTACATAAATATAAGTACAATATAGTATGTCTTTTTTACTACCTACCTCGCTTCATATGTATATCGATATAGCTGTTCTAAAGTACCTTTTTTTGTTCATCATACCAAATATTTCATTTTGAAGTTAATTCCTACACTAAATTATATCGTATGTAGTTATTTTATGTAAGTAAAAGAACATAATACGTGGTACTTAGCTATAAATAAATAATGAATGTGTGAAAATATATAAATAATAAAATAAGGCATCAGAAAGTCCGTATTTAGTGAAAATAATATTAAAAATTTATAAGGATAATTTATTCAAAATGTAAAAAAGAATAAAAGCAAATAAAAATAAAAGCACAACAAACACAATAAATGTAATAAGCTGGAATTATATATAAAAAATATACGAAAGTAGTATATAGGATAAATACACACGATCGGTGTTAGAGAAATGAAAATATAATGAGAATTCTGCAATAAAAATATTGTTAAAAAAAAATTTGCTTAACTTTAACTTCATTTAACCATAGAGATATTGTAATTAAAAATGGGCTAGGATATATTTTAAAGGTATAACAACACAATTAGTTTTTTCGAGCTGAAAAATCAAAATTCAAAACTGAAAACTCAAATTGTAGTTTAACAATAGGTTTTTAGGGCAATTGTATAATAAATTGTGTACTGTGCTGTTGGCAAGATTTCCAGTACGAGATATACTAACGCACGATTCCTTGTTAAATTATGTCAAAACTCAAAAAGCGATTCAAACTACCGTACCCCAATTCTATGTAATAAATAAGCTAATGCCATTTTTATGCTGCTATCCTTTTACATAAAAAATAAAAGATATCATTCAAATCTACGTGGTTGCAACAACGCCTACAGAAATTAATGAAACATTGTGTTAACATTATTTATAAAACTAACAAGAGAACACTTTGTATAAATAACTAATTTTAACTAATTTATTGCATCATCTACATGTTTTGAGGTCAGTGTTCCCTTCACCAGGATACAACTTGGATAGTTTTAGTTATTTATTATGAAATTTTCTGCTTTTAAAAATTTAGATTTCTTATATACTTTACTTATCTTCTTCATCTGCGGTAATACGTTATATTCATGCTGCTATTGTGTTATATCGCCAGCCATTTTCGATATTTTTTCAATCGTGTTCTACTATATAGCATATTTAGTAGTATTGTGTTAAATCTTTTTGCCACAACATAAATATGCAAGGATATTTGATAGATTATGGTTTATAAGTCGAAAAAATCCGAAATGAAAATCATACACGGACGTAAAAGATTACATTTTAAAATTTTTGAAAGAGTCAAAATAAAATTATTTAGACTATTATTCTTTTTTTTATCTTAGTAAGCTGTTTGAACATGAAAAAATCACATTATATCGGCGGAAAAGGCTTTTTATTTATTTCATTTTGATATAATAAAATTTAATCACGTTCAATCAAATATAATAATATTACAACAGTTATACGAACCCCGCTCTTATCGATCGCGTTTGATAACTGCAGATTGAAATATTAAGTCGGATCGACTTCCGACTTTTCATTATATAGACAGCTTTCGAAGGCGTTTTGCCATTTCACATGTATCTGCAATTATCATTTCCGTTTGAAGTTCGCCTGAACAATGAACTTTGGTTCTCAATCCACGAACGTACACACACACACACACACACCCGAGGGTAGACGCAAGTGTGCGATAATGCAAAAACATAAAAAATTCCATACCTACATTGACACACGGGCTGCTTACACCGTCACGAAAATATTCACGTTCACCAACAGTGGCGGACTTGGGCGAGGTACTTCGGCTAAAGGCTAGGCCCATAATCGTATTTAGATTTTAAATCATTCTCCTCAACTATGAGGTAGTTTAATTTTGCATGTTCTTATGGATTTATATGCTCAAATATCGCTCTGTATCGCGCGTGACTGTATATGGACATATGTTCTCTGCGCGCGTTTATATGGTGTTTTTTTCCTAATTGTTCAATTTGGTCGTGTAATACCGGACTTGATGTACAAACACGTATGTCCCGCGCTTCTAAGTACATATTATATTGCTATAATTTCAACAGATGTCCGGGCCTTCCGTGCAATTTTTATTTATATATTACGCTCTGTCGCTATTCTCGATCGTGCAATTCCATTTGTCTTATTCGATACAACGCATGAATAATGCGGATTTTCTAAATACTTTCATAAACATTTAAAAGTAGGTACTGATTGGTAAATCTAGAAGGTGCTGTGATTTTTTTAAAGGTATTTTTAAATTTAATTTGTACTTCTTGATATAATACACAAGTGTGACATTTTGTAAATAATTCTTAACAATATAAAATCGGATGTTTTGCAATTTTTTATTATCCTCCGCAATATTTCAAATAGGTAACTAGCTTACTTAACACATTTCCGTTGTAAATGTGAGCCGATATGATATAATGCCACCATTTTTTGTTTCTGTTTCTGCATAATATGTCTGTATGCTCGTCGATTATATCAGTTTCTATCATACCAATAATAGAAGACTCGCCTTACATATTTTTTGGCTCATCCTTAAATATATTCTGAATGCCTAAATCATAATCGCGTGCAGTGAGTACAGTTAATCATGAGTTATACATAAACTTATATTTTGGAAAAACGAGAGAAATTCAATATTTATCTTACAGAATATAATGATGTACTAAAATCACAAGAATATAATAATACTTCTTAGATCCTGATATCGTCGCGAGCTTAAAATAGTTGCGTTGATCTAAAAAATTAGTGAAGTCAGATCTCATCGTTTTAGAGCTTGACTGCTTCGGACAACATTGAAGGTGACCCACCACATACCCTGGGCTGTTTTATGCGCCGAAGCGTCCATATCAGCCCAACACATTCGCCGCCTGGTTGGCATTATTTTATGCTAAAGCGTCCTCTCCGCCCGGCCTTGCGTCCCAGCATAACAAGAAGCAAGACCAGGCGAGTCGGTCGCGCAAAACCCTCAATGTCCCATGCTAAAAGTCTTTATTTTTAAAAGAGGTTTTACAAAATTACAATAAAAGAACATCTATAATCTGAAAAATACAACATAAGAACACCCGAGGACAACACAATTTTACTCTTCTTCTATTTCTCTTATTAGATCTGTCGATCTGTGGTACAAGAAACTACGCCTCCTGGGATGACGAGGTCCAGCCATCCCTCCATCTTTTCTGTGCTCTTCCCGGTGGGCGTCTTTTTGCCTTGTACAAATATAGGGGATATTTTGTTTAGTTTTCTCTTCTTTTCTCTTCACCTCCATCTTTTCGATGGTGTTCCAGGTGGGCGTCTTTTTGCCTTATACAAATATAGGGAATATTTTGACGCTCCAGGAGTCGCCCCGCTGCGCAGTCCGCCCCTGCGAGCACGCACCCGGTTAGCGGAAGAGCGCGTGCGCGGATCGTGATGAAATCAAATAATCACACACAATGTAGCTAGATGGTTAATGCGCGATTATTATTAGATGGACATACTTGTCAATGTTGAAACATCGCCCGAATGGGAAGCGGAAAGACACGACCCGCCTACTAAGCAGTCACCTATGAACCAGGTTCGACACCTGACGCCGACTAAAATATCATTACTCCGCTGTATTTACATAACAGTACATTCGCTGTAACCTTTCGGCGAATCTCACGACATAAATGACTTGCGCTCGCAGTTCGACCAAATAATTGCGTTTGTCTTATTCAGAAAAAATAGTCAATTTAAAATATAAATAAAATCGAATTTTTACATTATCTCATGGTAACATATAAAGATTTTTATTTTTAAATTTTTTACTGATACATTTTTTTTTACAAGATAGAGCTAGTTACATATGTTGGATTTTTTTCTTCTACATGAGTGAAATAGACTCGTGTGTAGAAGAGGAGTCTTTACATTTTACATTTACACATAATGAAATGTGCATATTCATTATTTTATATGTATAGACAATTTAATTATAATTAGTAAATAATAGGTACATCGCACGAAATATAGGTATATATAATATTTTCAAATATTTTTAAAGGAAGCTAAGCGTTATACTTTGTGTAAGTAGTTACTAGCTTTACCTTATTTTTAAATAAAATGTTTAATTTTTAGTTACTTTATTTTTAAATGGATTAATATCTAAAAAGTGTTTATACCGAAGTTTCACGTGTATGGGCGGTTTTCGAATAAAATATGCAGTCACCATGGCAATGAGTGTGACATTTTTGTTTGTTAAATTTTCAACGTATATTTTTCTAATAATAATCTAATTAGTTTTTAGGTACTACTTCTAGACTATATTTAGAATACTTTGAAATTAAGCAGTAATTAGTACTCGTAATTTTTAATACGACACTAGATAGGAAGATTTAATGTCGACTGCTCAACCTCTGCAAAAAATAAATTATAAAATTATGAGATGAGATGAATCTGCATCAATAATCGAATATTTATGTAAATTTAAAAAAAAACGAAGAATTATGTAAATTTAATATACTTAAAATGCAATTTATTTTACGGATACCCATTTGCTGCCGATAATTATTAATACTTTTGTTTTTTATGGCTTAATGTGATCAAATAAAGCGAAATCAAAACGTGAAAGATTTCTGTGACTGCAGAGTTTTGATCAATTCGGTTGTAAGCGCTTTGCTTTACCATGATATGTCAAGTAGCATAATAAGCCGCTGGGTTGGTACTTGGTACGTACTGAGAACACATTGCGTCATCCGCAGATTCTCGTACCTTTGAGATGTTGGTTTTCTCGCAGTCAGACGAAATAAATCAATTGGCATTGAAGGGAATATTAAAGGGAATATAAATAAGAGCTAAAAAATGGCAACACCCGTGTTATGAAGAATTTTCCTTGTGCGGGTAAAATATAAGCTATGGTTTGGTCTTTGGCTTGAATTTATTTATTTATTTAATTAATTAATACACGGTACAACGTACCATTAAAGAAACAATATATATAAACATATTTAGATTGATAGGTAATAATAAAAAAAGGAGATAAGATATAATGCTATCAAAAACAATTAATAAAGTGATATATAAAGAAAAATAAAACATTACTTAACATAAAGTATAACAAAATTACATCAAATGAAATAATAGTTATCAAATCAAATATTAAAGTCAACAATCAATAAAACTACAACAAATTAAAATAATTATGTCTGAAATTCAAGAAGCAACAAAATTACAACAAAATGAAATAATTGTAAACAAATCAAATCTAAAAATCAAGAAGCAATAAAAATGACAGTAAAATAAAATGAAATGTAAAATTCAAAAATCTAAAAACAAGAGATAAACATGACATTAATAACCAATTATAAACGACCGAATTCGTCCAGAAGAGCTTTCTTGTAGGCGGCTAGTGTTTCCGAAAAAACATCGGATAGGTAGCCATACTCGTTTCCTAACCTATAGAGCCTTCTAATAGGTGAGCTATAGAGATAATTTACACTAACATTGTCACAATGAAACGATATACTTTGTCTAGTGCTCCTGGAAGGGATGTGATAAAAAATTAGCTGCGTTAGTTCTGAACTGTTGTAATAATTATTTACGATTTTATACAGTAATACGAGGTCAGCAATTTTCCTTCTATCGGATAATCTATTTAGTTTAATTAGAGACAATAGAAAATGGACTGTGCTGCGATCTAAACAATTTTTTTCGGTGCAAAGAACTTAAGCGTTATCCGCTACTGACTTACAAGCACCGAATTATGAGAATTGTCTGTGGCGACAATTAATTTGCACTGAAATTCACATTGAATTGAAATTGTATAAATATTGATTACTAGCTTTTCGTACCTAGTGTTGCACAGGTTAATGATTAAGTTGAAAATAAATTTGTGGAGAGAAAAAAAATTCCATCGTTTTGCCTCTAATTAAAAAAACGTTTCCATTTAATCAAGGCTGGGATTGATAGGATGTCTAGAGTAGAAAGGTGATCTATTTTTTCCGTCGGATATGTATGCAAAATTTGGGTCCAATCAGTCAAGCGGTGTAGATTTGTATAAAAAATATATCTCGGGGAGGGGATGGGTTAGAGGGGGAAGGGAAAATTTTGCATATGTTACCTTCCGGGTCCTAAAGAAATTTGTAAATTTGAGTCCGATCGGTCGAACGGTACAGATTTGCATTGAAAATATATCAAGGTGAGGGGAAGGGGCCAAATTTTCAGTGCAGAAAATTGTCATATGGATATAACAAATAAGTGCATAGACAAGCAAATTTAAGATCGCTAACGAAGCATAGACGCTATGTTGCAAGCGATTAGTCGGAATTAAAACTTAAGTCATAGGTTATGCAATTATATGTTAATCTCTTAATAATTAAGATGTTTATAATAAAAACGGCTAGAATTTTCATAAGATAGGGATTATTCAATTTATCTTTATTTCCCAGAATCTTTCGTAATGGACTGCTTTTTTGCTTGTATGCGCTGCACGCCCCTGCAAAGAATCAATGTGCCTTAAGAAAACGGATCAGTTTTATAATAATTTATATTTTAAAATGTCAAAAATAAATATAATAAAATTTAACTGCATCCTTCCCATGTACTCACACATACACAAACAATTACAATTAAGCTTTGGAGTACGTATTGTAGTGACTTGATTTTATATTATATTGTACTCATTGTTATGATAATTTGAAATAATTGTGAAAGATTAAGGTTAGTTTTTTAACGCGCGCACCGGATCTGATGTGGACTTGTTACCATGTAAATAATTAAAATGACGTTGACATCGTAGGCACTGGATTATGGTAAGGCTCGAGTGAAAAAGGCTAACCGGTCGCCGCTGACCAGCGCATGGAAGCTTGATCTGCAGGTCCAGATACTAGGCAGCTTGGCCAGAAATCGCTGAAACAAATCACATATTTATTTGTTTATTTTTTAAATTATTTTTTTTAAAAAAGAGATGCGAACACGGAATACGTGTCACATCAATATTCATACTATTTTCAGACTAAGCTAAAAGCTTGTACTGTGAACATAGGACTAACTTGCTAGTTTGGAGTGAGGTTCGAACCTGCGACCTTTGGAGCACGAGGCGAATGTCCTAACCTAACTACAAGACCAACAAGTTACTATTATATATACTATTATATACGGCCCTAAAGCCTTTTACTCGATAATTTGTACAAAGTTGATAAACTATACACAATAGAAATAATATATAAAGTAAATACAAATGTTTACATATATTATTTAGAAACATAATCAAGAACAATATTAATGTAGAATTAAAGGAGACAATAAACCAATAACAGTAATCCATTGAAATTAGAAACATAAATAATAATTTTACACAATATATATCAATGAAATTAAATTTAAAAATAGTAATTTTATATAATAGGCGATTCAATAGGGAATATAATAAATTATGGAAGAATAAATAAAACAATAAATATTAATGCAATGAAGACAATGTTGAGTAAAATTATTTTTACAAATAATATTTATATTAAAAGGCGAGTTAACCAAAAATATACAATTATGCGCGTATATGTTACATTCCTGCTATTGAAAAAAATGCTAGTTAGGACCTATTTGTAACTGTGCAAGGTAGCATTCCAAATATATATTTCTGCGTATTCGTTGCCTAAATAAAAAATAACACCATGACTTCATCTTGTCTACGTAACACTTAACTATGACTAATATTTTATTAATCAGATGGATTATCTACTGATATAAATAATATTCTTATTGAATTTATATAGCAAATGAAACAATAATTATTAAATTTTAATGCAGTTTTTTACGCAATCATTCTGTTGAAATAAACCCTCGTATCGTATTATATATTTCTTACTATTTTTCTTAATTTATTCGTTCAACATGATCAATTAATCCAATTAATTAATTCTATCATATTTTAATTCTACTCACTTTTCCAAGATCCGCTTTACATTCTTTCACAATTGTTTTATTCACTTTAATCTGTCATAAATCGATTTTCAACATATTATATTTGAAACACATCATGTTAACCTTCATAGTGGCTTCAAAAGTACTAACGGTACCGTCCCTCGGGTCAGATTTGACCGAATAGTATAATTATAGGGAAAAATGGATCAAAACTTCTTAGTTTTGCCTTTTAATTTTTAATTACGTCTATCTTATGTATTTATAACCATCGTTATATAAAATATACTGGCAATGTAGGTAGAATTACAAAAGCCCCACGAACATGATCCTATAAACAAATCGGAACTAATTACCTCAATTCTAATGAACGATAACCAGACAAAACGTTTTGTGCGTTAAAAATTAACTTGTTATTACCTGTGGGTCAAACTTGACCCGAAGGCCGTTAGAGTAAAAAAGTTCATACGCACAATAACATAAGTTAAAAAAAAAAAATTATTTGAAAATAAGCTTAAGACAGCGATTAAATAAAAGTCATAAAATATCAATATTTAAAAACCGTTAATTTTCAATAAAATTGCTCATTCATCCCAAAATGGGTCAAAATTGACCCGAAGACCTTACGAAGGTTAAAAAAGATGTGCACGGTTTTAACTACAGCAGTGTGAATGTGCAATCTATTATAATTGCAATTTACGAGTATTAAATAATGCTCCCGAGAATAATTAATGAAACGCAATCATTTTTGATAATCTTGCCAAGACGTGTTAATAAATATAACTTGGCACGTCCAGTCCCCTTTCGTTCGGTCAGAAAATTAAAAAAAAAAAAAGTACTTTGTCAAAATTATTATTGCACAATGATTCGAGAATGTATTATATCAACTCAACGTGGAGTCAGAAGGAGGTAGACGGCAAGCCCCGGCGCGTCATACGATATTTATTTATTTAATTATATTTTGATAAATAATGTGTGCACCACTAAGAACACAAAAGATGGGCGCGATTAAGGTTAAAATATTGCCGCTTTTGCCTTCACAAACGCGATACTACGCTCCGATAAAAATAACGAGAACCGGTTTGAATTGAAACCGGTCAGTCGACGTTTCTCCGAAGTGTCAAAATGTTTCCCCGCCTTTTCACGTTCGCTCGTCTCATTACCTTTACTTTTCAACTAACTGTGGACTTGACTCATTTATAAGAATTACTATTCATTCTTTTTGCGCGCAACCCGAATAAAAGATTCACAATATTCACATTTCGTGAGGGTGCTACAAAAGACAATTAAACGGCTTTGAATTTTTGTAGCAATCTAAAAAAAATAGTAAACGGAGTTTATTGTAATTTAATATCTACGTCTATTTAAAATAATTGGAAAAATGTGTTTGAATATATTTTTTCCTGGTAAAATATTCGATGCATTTCATAAAATATCACAACTTTTGTAAAACTCAACACCCTTGTAGAACATGTGTCGATTACTTTTATACATCTTCTCATGCATGTTCTTCAGTATTTAATTTTTTTAACATACCGTCCTTCAAAAATTTGTGTATCCAATCAGGTATTTCGCAGGTGCATTCTGTTTCTGTTGCTTTCAATAATCCTCTTCTCATTTATACGTTTCACACGACCAAACCATCTTAGAAACCCTCTCACTGACTACGCTATGAACCGCTGTACATTTGTTCCTAATTTCTTTATTCTTTACTCTATTGTACCTTCACACTGTCAATAATTTGATATTAAAACATGTAAGTACTTAAATAGGAATACAATTCTTAGAACCTTTACTTTAATAGGAACCATTATAGAAACCCTTTCACTGACTACGCTATGAACCGCTGTACATCTGTTCCTAATTTCTTAATTCTTTACTCTATTATTCCTTCACACTATCAATAATTTGATATTAAAACATGTAAGTACTTTATAGGAATACAATTCTGATAGCGTATGCACATTTTTAATTAATTTTGCATTTATTTATATTTAAAGACAGTGTTATAACATACGTTTTATGTTCAGTATACAAAGTTAATCAATTAAATAACTAATCAAACCAATTACCCTTGGAGGATGTGTTGGAAGGCGCAAACTCCTAGATGGAAATATAGCACGATAGTGTGCATGCAGGTATGTGAGAATAAAATAAAAAAAGGTGCTATTCGAACAACTTCGCGGGTGTTTTTAATGCCGCGCGGTAGATCCAGATCGCTGGTAAAAATAAATACGCGGAATGCGACAGGTGCCATGCATGCGAAAACAGCTCTTATCCGAACTGTATCTAAGATTGATTTGGCACCAAACACAAAATTCCAGCTATAATTAAAAAATTATGAGAAATAATTCAGACCTAAATGCGCGATCGATATTTACGGGCAATCGCCGGTAAGGTAAAATAAAAATTAAATTTGTCATTAAGGCAGATGGAACTGATAAAGGCCGAATCGAAAATATAGAGAAGGTAAAAAGTCAAGTCTGTAACTTCAAGTAAAACTTCTTTCTCAGACAATAAAAGGTTATTATTACTTAAATAAAGCACATGTTGTTAACCAACTGCGGGAAACAAAGTTAATGGTGCGTAAATGCAATTATGGCCAATAAGAATCCGTCAAAAGAAGCAAGACTAGCGGTACATAATGGCGTTCTAGTGCCAGCCCTTATGTATGGAAGTGAAGCCTGGAATTGGCAAAAGAGGAATGAAAGTAGACTGAATGCGGTTGAAATGCGTTCACTAAGACGCTTGTGTGAAAAATCTTTGGTCGATAGAGTGAGGAATGAACAAATTAGAAGTGAATGCAACGCTGGCTGTAGTGTGGTAGATAGAATAAAGAAAGGAGTGCTGAGATGGTGTGGTCACGTGGAACGTATGAACGAGGAAAGGATGGTTAAGAAAATATATGAGGCGAATGTTGAAGGCAACAGGAATAGAGGGCGTCCGCGAAAGTCTTGGCACGATCAGGTACTACAAGTATTTGAGGACGGCCCTGTTAAAAGCCGCAACAGCCGTAGAACGTGTATGAGAAGATGTATGAATGTGGCCGAAGCAAAAGTGGTTTGCCAGGATAGAAGAGTGGGAAGAGTTCAATCCTCTCTGCCTGCCCCTGCAGGGAAACGGCGCGATGGTTAGTTAGTTAGTTAGTTAGTTTTGTTAACCAAAGATTGTTAAAGAACAATATTTCTTTATTCATCCATTTCTTCACATTATAAAAATGAAATTAAAGGCTTATGATGACTAAAATGGTTCAGTGGTACAATAATCACCTCTCATTCGGGCGGCACAGATTCGTTTCCCATTTTATGATTACATTAAACTTTTCTTCTTCTTCTTCTTTTGGTGTCATGTCAGGTCCCCCCAACGTTGACTATCACCCGAGAGAAAGCGCCCCTGTCCTGGGCAGCACGAAACAGCTCTCCAACACTTCTTATGCCCGTCCAGTCGCGTATATTGCGGAGCCAGGAAATTTGTCTCCTTCCAACACCCCTACGACCCTCTATCTTGCCCATAAGAATCAGGTGGAGCAATTCATATTTTTCTCCTCTGAGCACATGACCCAAATACGATACCTTTCGGATTTTGATATTTGTCAGCAACTCTCTATTCACTCTAGCTCTTTGAAGAACTCTTGTATTGCTGACCATATCCGTCCAGGGTATCCGGAGCATTCTCCGATGTATCCACATTTCGAACGCCTCCAGCCGGTTCATGCTACTCACTTTGAGGGTCCACGATTCCACTCCGTACAGCAGGACTGACCATATATAACATTTGACCAGTCGCTGTCGAAGTTTCAGGTTAAGATTGTCATCGCAGAATATCTGTCTCATTTTGTTAAAAGCAGCTCGCGATGCTTCAATTCTTCAATTAAACTTTTAAGAGGTACCAACTATTTTAGGTGTTACACACACGTACGTCAGTCACAAGTAAAATTCAAAATAAATCATGTTTGCTATATTTAACCTCGGATAAATGAGTTCCATATAAAATCGTAAAATATCGAGATCGATAGATATGCCCGGCAGTACCTATCCGATCCATCACACACACTGTGGTAAATGCGAAAACTATATGCAAATTACATTGCGTTACCTTTGCGATTTTGACATACCCACGTACGCGGTACGTCTATGTATGTTCGCATGTCTGCAAAGAAGGGGGACACACGCAATTTTTTAAACATGAACCCACCACCAGTTGTAATAATATTTCAAACACCGAAACACCTCGTATCTCGCATCACATCGGCCGGCCGCGAAATTATCGTTTATCCACGCAATTTCTTGTGAAGCATTTATTCTCGGGTAATTTTTATCTACTCTCTTCGATAGGGAATATTAAATGTTAATAAATTTCACTTCTTCAAATATACAATCAGAAATTTTTACTATTTTTTTGGTCATTACTTCCTTTCTTTTAACTCGTCTGCTTGCTTGTTTCCTTGACGAAAAAACTTTGGATCGATTTTTAACCCCTTTCCCGTTATCCAATCGAGCTGAAACTTTGCAAGCAGACTCGTGGCGACGATCAAGAAGATCTGTCAAAATTTCGTTAAAAAATAATAATAATTATAGTATAATTTTGGATTTTTCAAATTTTTAATGTTTTTTTCATACAAGTTGTATGGAGATTCCGACGCATATGGTAGACACGAAACCCGAAAATGAAAAAAAGAGTTTTGTAAAAACTTCGTTTTTATGGGTTACTTTTTTTTTCAATTGTTTTTGAACTACGAATGTACCTAGAATTTAAATAAGTTATATAAATCAAATAGAAGGATACACAAAAAATGTATCTACCCACAGAAAATAACTTGATTGCCACTGACATAAAAACCCTGATAAACTAATTTCGCCACACACTAACGATTTGTGATTACGATATTCAACACGTCAATTTTCAAGTAGATATAATTTTTATATTCCAATTTATCCCAAATACCTTTGAGCAATGCATTACAGGATAAATCAATACATTTTTATTTTAAAATCTGGAATATTATTTTTTATAATTACGTGTCCCACGTTAGTTTAATAATCCCGCAACTTTATACTGATTGATAAATCCATACCCAACACATGAATGAAAAAAATTAAAATTCCTACATACACTTCAATAAATTACAATTTTCTTATTCATTAAAATAATAATACTTTATCACAGGGACATCTATAAATGCCATCTGTTTCATGTTTTTTCTTGCCAATTAATTTCCTACTAATTATAAAAATACTTTATTACGAGGAACTATCTAAATCTAGTAGGTATACGTTTCTTTAACGGCTTTATGTATTATCTTGAAGCTTATTTATTCTTTAGCCAACACCAGCCGTGCCAATTGTGAAAACTATCAATAAACTATATATTCTACAATTAATATTCTACTCTTAACAAATATATTAATAATCCTCGAGGAAATCCCATAAATATAAAATAAATAGTGCTATTGCGAATTAATTATTTACGCGAGATATCAGAAAATTTTTTGTTTGAAATATTTTGATTTTCTTGATAACGAAATGGCCTCGCATTGCATATGTTATCAATTTTTGGTCAAATAACTCGATTCATTCGTTCCCTTGAAAGTACCTCATACATAATATGATAAACAATTTATCCTCAATCTTAAAACGGGTATCAATGATTAAACAAAAAAAAAAACATTTTTGTTGAAATACTGCACGCACAGATGTGTAAATACAGTGTTGCATTTCCTTACTTATTCTTAGTCACCTAAAAATAATTACAGAATACGTTGTTGTAGGTATTTTAAATCACATTGAATAAATGTAAAAGAACTATAAAAATTATCGAAATAACATAAGTAATCGTTGCATCCTCTTTAAATTGTTTCCAGTACCAAACGTAGATGATATTTTCAACCAAGTTTCCATATTAAAAATATGTAAAGAAAAAAACCTTACAGAAAACTAGGAATATTTCAAACTTATGAGAAATGGAAACCAATTCATAATGCCTAAATGTAAAACAACCCAAATGCAGCATCGCTTTATTTATAAAGCCATTAATTACTATAATAACTTACCTATCGAGATACAATGCATCAGTAAACTATCAGAGCAAATCAAAAAAATTAAAATTTTCCTAAAATCAAACTTAAATTCATAAATCATTTAAACCTGTAGCTTTTTTCAAAATAATTCCTATACTTTCATTATCAATTTACCTTTTTACTGTATTAATAAATAACTTGTATACACTATGTACCTATATATTATAACAAGGAATAAGAACTGTGGCTCCCTCATCAGACTCAAGAGCTTCTCTTCGCTGATGAGGTCTACATGACTACCAAGTACTTAAAAAAATGTTTAATCTGATATGTTATATATAAGAACTGTATTTGTACCATAAATTAAATAAATAAAAAAATCCTCAATTTAGAAAATGTACAGTGAATATAACGAAGCCTTCATCTAGCAGCTGCGATAAGGCAAATGTCTAATGCTTCTAAGTTTTAGAATAGCACCATTGGTTGCCTCCCTTACTCAAAATGTATTAGGTCGGTTTTTAAGGCTTTTAAAGTTTTTTAAGATTAAAAAATGTTTGTACATTTTTTATATTCTATCGAAATTGTGATGTATTTTACAAATAAAAAACGTAATTTCGCGTACTTTGGACATGTCGCCAGATAAATTCAAAACGAAAAATTCCTAATCACATCAACGATCGAAGGAGAACGAGAAAGAGGATGGCCTCTTGCAAGACAGAGATTAAATAAAGAAGTGACTGGTAAAATGGAGACACATTTTGCCAATTTTCAGACTTGATGGGTACCACGATAATCACCGTTGAATATATGGAGAAGAAGGTAAACCTAGAAAATATTAGCTGTTAGTTTTAAGAGCATAAGATATAAAAGTTAGTGTAATAAGGTGGTGGCTGGTAGTCGGTGGTAGTAGATGTTACAACATACGCGCTACCAGTTTACTCCAAGTCAAAGATCCAAAAATGCTTCACATAAAAAAACCCGGCATGAAGCAAATATGATTTTATCAAATTATGTCACCGACAAAATCAGCGTTTCGCCTGTCGTCCAATATTTGATACGGGCGGTAGCATCAAAAGAGGCAGATAAGTAATCATAAAAATTTACACGAAATTTTATATACGTATTCTTGTTTACTTAAAAAAGGATCGATTGGCCATCATGACTTGAAGAGTGCGGCAATTGAGGGTACGTCGCGTGTATGTGTATCAACACGTATGTATGTACCGGTTTACAGCTTGCACACTCACGCACGGGGGCAAATATGAGTCGGAGTGTTTGTCAAACTATAAAGTTATGCAAAAATAAAATAAAAAGTTTTTTTTGTAATCAAGAAATTTGGTGGTCCTGAAGATACACGGTGATCGTGAAATCAGTCGCGTTAGAATATATTTTGTTGTAATTTTTTGAAATTATACCGTTTGAGAAAAGGCTATTAAAAATTATTAAACAGTATTTGTCAATAAACCACTTAAGGTTAGGCATTTACTGAAAATGCATATTTTGCATTTGTTTTTTTTTCGAAAATGCGGGTTTTTATTATTCATTTATATCAGAATGTATATTGTAGACTACAATTTTTTTAAAGCTATAACATAGATAGAACTTTTTTCTTATATAAAAGTAATAAACTGAACATTATTTACAATAATTAAGAAAATATAAGCATCAATCGACAGGCCACGGCCAAAAAAATCTTTTTTAGTGTCCCAGGCGGCGCAAAGTTTTAATGAATATTTATTTTTACGCGTAATATGTTTTTTTATACGTATAAAGTATACTTTATTATCTGGAATCCTTACTAAGATTAAATTACCTTAAATTAAGAAATATTCAATATTACTAAAGTTAGAATGTTTTAAATTTGCAAGAATTTTTTACGTTTTTTTAATATTTTAAAACGCTATTTATTTATATAAAGAGATGATTTTTAACAGTATATCCTATTTATTCCCGTAACTTGAGGCCTTACTCACTAAATAAAAGATTTTTTTAATAATAAAAAATAACTATATGCAAAAAAGAGTTAATTATTTATAATAGTTCCAAATTTGTAATTCTGTATTATTTGTATATAGAATTTGTAAACCCTTATTAATATCAAATTTTACATTGGCCCCATTGTCCCCAAAAAATATTGGTATTACCGAAAAATTAATGGTGTAAAAGTACATTCTAGTTAATTATATTGATAATGTCACCACAAAATCATTTTGTATTTATTGAAAAAGTTAATCAATATTTACTTATTTTTGTTGTTTGTTTTGTCTCTCCACATACAGATACGCCTACCTACAGAGCCTTGTATTAATTACATTTACAAGTAAAAACTTATTTAAGTCCAGTAATATTTCAACAAATATCAGACATTTATACATAATAATTGTGGAAAACTTTTCAACACTTATATTAAAATATTCAATGAACAGTTTGAAAATACTTGCATTGTGTAGGTATGTCTCTGTATGTGTTATAGAGCGTATTCATAATATTTCAATCGATTTTTTTTTATGTTTAAGGTATAAAAATGTCAATAGTTAACACTGTAAAACTACTGTTATATTATTAAATCGAAACCGACCGGATTTTTCCAAAGGCTGCCAATAAATAATATAAAGTTTATAAAATTTATAATTTTTATCATATTATTTAAATGAAAATTTACCGCGCGTTAACGCAAGGAATTACAAATTCGTAACGTGAATAAAAGAAAAATAAAATTGAGTTTATACGGTACCAGATGTTTATAACTGGAACATTTAAAACAATAATAAAACGTACAAATCTTACGATCATTGGAAATAGTATAGTACTGACTTGGTCTCCCGGATCGAGATTCGGATTCCAGACCGGTTGGTCGTCATACTGTTCGCCCTACAGGTAACGTACATTAAATAATTTAAGCCTATTGAATAATTTAGGCCACCAAGTTAGTAATTTTGAACCAAATTTTGCATAAATATATCCAGTTTTTATAACCTGGTTCACTTTTGTTAGCACCTTTAAATTTTGTATTGAACTACAATAATGCACTACTAGTCTAATGGTGAGTACTTCTGAAATACATTTTTATTTCCACGAGGGAGTTTTAATTGTGTGAGTTTTAATTGTATATTTATTTTTTATTAGTCATTAAAAAGCGTTTATAGATAAAAACTTTTTGAACAATCTTACAGTATTCTCAATGCATATCAGTCGATTGAGTCATCAAACCAATAGAAATAAAAGCATGTGTATAATGACGTGAATCAGCATTTGTTACGTGGGTTATTTCGCATCACCTGCATACATCACAAATTTGCCGGTAGCACCGGAAATTATAGAAAAACGCAAACAGATCAAATAAAATGTCTATAAATATTCAAAGATCCTCACGTCTTTGATATTCTAATTAAGTCGTACAATCATGGCTGTTTGAGTTTAGTGAAAAATATAATCATCATCTGATGATTGAGAGATATAGCTATTACTACACATTAAAATGAAGGATCTCATATACTTAGGAACCAGCTCATGACTTATGAAATGTTCAATGAAGCCTTTATCTATGCAAGATTGATTTGTCCAAGCGATCGCTTCTATTAGTGCTGAGTGATACCCGAGAGAGTTGTGAGCATGATGTATGAAGTGGGTATTGAAGCTTAAAAGAATATTAAAGGTTAGGAGTAGAAATAGAAGACGTTTGCAAAAGACTTGGAAGATCATCGAAGAAAGTCAGAAGTCAACTGATGACCGGATAATAGTCACCAAAATTTGTTACAGAAGCTGCATTCTTTATATCAAAAATATTTTTTCTATCATCCATAATTCGACTGGCGTTTCTGTGGAAGACGATACGAAACCAGTTTCAATAATCGTCAAGTTATCGTCCATACTTATATGTATATACTGCTTTATATCGGCGCACGGTAAAATAACGAAAGGTTAATTTATTTCAACCGAAAATTTTCCAATTTGTTGTTTTACATTTCTTGTGTTAGAAACAATGTACTGTAATTTGATTACTTTTGATGAGAGGAACTGCTGCTTTACAGTAGCAAAAAAAAAAGCAGTTTAGCAAAAAAAAAGAAATTAAAAAGTAACTGTCAAGAGTATTTTGTGGACTGAAAACAAAAAATGATTAAATTAAAATTTTAATTAATTAAAAACTTTGTACGAATCACTTGAAGTAACTACCGGTTTCGACAGCACTGTATCTTCGTCAGGACTTCGTGGAAGCATATAAACATATTTTTGTAAACAAATACATTTTTGATCTGGAGCGTGGCTACAGTAATGGTGGGGGTAATTAACGTGTAGACGTCAAAATGAGGAATATATCAAATAATGGGTTACTCATAAAATTCAACTGGTTATTAATTATGTTGGTTTTGGTGTTCAAGTATTTCTTGATTTCTAATAACTTCTAAGGCTTCTATTATTTACATGGAGAATTTTAATACCGTTTTCTTATTTAAACGTGTGGCCTATTTCCAAAAGACGGTCCGCGAATTCCGAGAAGCTACATTTTTTTTACGCTTCGATAGGCCAGGAGGCCCAATTACAGAAGCGAAATACGTCACAAAACACCCAGGCTTGAGTATATCACATAGATTAAAATTGTGACCTCACCGGGAATCGAACCCAGAACCCTCGGGAAGCCAGTGTCAAACTCACTGTATTGCATAATTGCATTATTATTGAGACATCTTAAATGATCATTCACTCAAACATTAAAATTACGTGCCGTTTTACCTGTATAAAATGACGAACGGGCATTACAATTCAGTTTACAAACTAAATATATCTGATAATTTGTACTTATCGAGTTAACGTCCAATGGCAGGATACGTTTAGCATGCGCATACATATTCAGTTGCACACGCACACACATCTACATCCACTCGGTTACATTAACCTAATAGCCATTAAAAAGGCTATGTTTTACCAACGATAATCGTAGGATATCGTTATCTTGGACGGACGTGTATTTACATATGTATGGACACTTGACAACCCGACAGCGTCGGTCGTTTTGGCGACGAACCCACTCCGCGGTTTATAAAGCGCGTTTAACTGCACCGCGGTTGACCGATGCGCGATTTTTTTTTCAAAATGCGTCGGCCAACTTCACGCGCGACTTGTTGCTTTAAGTTGAGAATATTTTGAGTTTGAAACTCAAAATATTCTCAACTAGCTGGTCGTACCCGGCGCCGCACGGGTTAAGGATTAAGTAAAAAATAAGTTTGTGAGGGAAAACGAAGGGTTGGCTGTTCTCTAAAAAACAATGTTTCCATCTAATGTTAACATAAGTTATTGTAACATAACTGTAATACTTAGATATATGGTATCGCAGACTTTTTTATAGATATTAATGTCCTCTATAAAAATGTAGTACATCACTTTGCTCTATTGGCAATAATTTCCGCAGCGTACGCAATATAAGTTTTTTTTTTCGTAATTTTTTCACACGTTGGGTTACATTATCGAAGTTTTCATATGGATCCCTAACATTTTTGAAAATATTCTATAACCTATGTTCATCAGGGATAATGTAGAATTCTGAATGAGAAAGAATTTTTCAAATCTGTTCAGTAGTTTCGGAGCCTATTCAATTCAAACACGCAATCAAATCTTTGATTGAGTCGCTCAGTGAAGTTATGAATAACAGAAATATGCCAATAAAAGATAAAAGAAAAGTCTATAACGCATGTATTCCGCCATGTTTAACATATGGCAGTCAAACATGGACACTAACGAAAACCTTAACAAATAAACTAAGCGTCTGTCTAAATAGCATAGAAAGAAGCGTCATTGGAGTTAATAGAAGAGATAAAGTAAAATTAACAGAAATAAAAAACAGAAATCAATTCAAACAGGCACATTCTGTATATCGAACACTAAAATGGTGGTGGACTGGATATATGTTGAGAGAAAGGCAAGAGAAATGGACCAGAATAATAACAGAGTGGTATCCAAGAGATGGCAAAACAAACAAAGGTGGACAAACGAAAAGATGGGAAGACGATCTAAAAAAGGTGGCTGGTCCAGAACGGATCAGAGTTGCACAGTATAGAGAAAAATGGAAATCTTTAGAGAAGGCCTATGTCGAAAGACAAGCTGTTTCTTGAAATAATGACCCGAACGCTGAGAATTTAGAATAATTTAAATAATATAATATATATAAAAAAATCTTTTTAGTTAATAAGATTAGAATGTTTTATAAGTTTAACAGCGATAAAGGCTGATAAAAACTGTATTTATTATGGGAAAGTAGGTATAGAAGTCATTTGGGTGTACATAGGACTTATGACCTATCTTATGGTTGGCTTAAGTGATCACTTTACACAATGTAACATTCGCCATTTCCACCCATGATAGAATATACCATGCTTATTCATTTTTTGGAAGTTGTATATATGTTCAAATTGCGTGGAAAGCTTTCACATATGAGTTGTAAGCGCCTTTCCATGCGGCCTGTACAAAGCCATTTTCATTCCCCTAAATCCCCACAGATGTCGCTAATGAGAAAATCTACATTGATTTTTACGGAATTTTGAGAGCAATATACATTAATTGATTAATAATGTCTCTGTGACATAAATCCAGCACTGTTCTGAAAGATTTGAACAAACTCAAAATATTCTTATTTTATTTTATATAAAAATTCCCATAAATTCGCAAACTTTTTTAAATAATATGTGATGTGATGTACGAGAATAAATAATCTATGACAATAAATATTTAGCTAATAAATAAACCGACAAACGGCAGTAGCCACTAATATTATGTGGTGCATTATAATAAATGTGTGAACTTGTTGGTATCACAATGCCGGGAGGTGACCTGGTTAAAATATGTATCTAATTGACGTTAATTAAACATTTGCGAAATCACGCAGGCATCTGTGTAGAACTAAATTATTAATTGCTCTTAAATTGGCGCCGCGCTTACCCGTTGCACTAGCTGCGCGTCTAAGTGGCAAAAACCCGCGCGCAACCTCTCGGTTTTTACGCGCGCAACAGGCATGAGAATACGCTTATCTAATAGTGATTAATGCCTTTGTTTCTGACACGTTTATCGGTTCCCATATGATATCAGTGCCTTCTTGAATTACTGTGAAAACCGCCAGTTTTTTGTAGGATTCCTACTGCTTGTTTGACGCTGCGGCCTTTAATTAACACCGTTACGACTGCGGTCTGAAACAGTCTGAAATTGTCTGAAATAAATGTGGATCCGGCGTGATCATCTCCGATTGCCAGCATTCGATGAGTAAAGGTGAAGTCATACGATGTTTTGAGGTCGGTCACGATTTCTCCGAGCGTCGGCTCATCATTACGCGTTTACTATTTGTATAACAAATACTGCTCCAGTATTCGTTACACAAATAGTATACTAACTAGATTTTTAATCAAATGGTAAGAAAACAGGTTACCCAATTTGGCAATCGTCTAAGTACTATTCTTTGGACAATATATATATATATATATTTTTTTTTTTATTTTTTATTTTTGAACATGTGATGCGTGTCACATCAATATTCTTAACATTTTCAAATTAAGCTAAAAGCTTGTGCTTTGAAAATAGGACTAACTTGCTAGTGTGGAGTGAGATTCGAACCTGCGATCTAACCTAACCTAACCGCAAGACCAATAACCTACTCGAAATAGTTTGACAGTTTTGACAGAAAAAAATCATTATTTTTCTCTTTTTTATTTTTTTATTGCACTACCGCTGCTAAATCAAAAAACGAGAACAGTGATTGTTCTGTAAACATTTCAAAAACTCAATAATTTACATTTTTTTACAAATTTGACCTACATAAAAATATCAGTGAAAAATAACAGTACATATGTCCATAAAGTTTCAAGGAAAACAAAAAAATTCTGAAAAATTATATTTAAATTCAAAATAAATGTAATTCCTCTCTTCCTTTCCAGTGAATTATATCTACTTATATTTTTTATTAATTACACCTACATGTTTCGGAAAAACCTTTCCATCGTCAGGGTGTTTTACAACTATCAAAATATCAAAATGAATAATGTCTTTTGTTTTTATAAATTATTTGAAAAAATATTTTTATATATTATTGCTGAAGTTCTTGATTACTCAGAATTATTGAAAATTTTTTAGATTTGGGCTAGTAGTTAAATTTGATTGATTATTAATAATATTTTGTTTACTATTACATGCTTTATTAATTTCTAATGATTCTAAATTATTCAATTTCAGACCAAAATTATTTATATGTAAAATAAAAATTCCTAAATTTTTAACTAAACCGTGATAATTTTCTAATAAATGGTTTGAAAATTCAGAAAAATTCATTATTATTCAGACATCTCAAATGCTCTTTTACTCTTACATTGAAATTTCGACCGGTTTTTCCAATGTAAATGCTGGAAATATAAATCAATCTACAATATTGCTGAATCAATTGTAAAAAAATATCTTCTAAACATTTATTTTTCTGAGGTCGCACAATGACTTTTTTGCAAGGCGCTATTAAAATTTTATCGAAAACGAATAACGCTATGTTGCCGCTAAATTATGACTCTTCCACTTGTTAGATGGTGCCAGCGATAACCCACCATTCTATAATTTTTTCCTTTATTAATTATGCCTTTTACCTTGAATAGCACTTAAGGCGAAGCCAAAATGAACGGAAACTCCAGTACAAATTTTACGAACGGTCGTGTAAAATACCAATTCAAAGTGCACGGATAAAATCTCTACTTCCCTTCGTCGCACCTGCTAGAAAACGAGGCGGAAGAAAGTCAACTTGTCGGCTTTCAATCCGCGTTACTGTAGGTAATAAAATAGTGGGATTTTTATCGAGATTTAATTTAGCTATAAAATTCCGTTAATTTATAATACTGTCAAATGCCACTTAGCCCGGCTTCCAGTGTTTTAAATTAATTACTTGTTTTAGCATATCAATACTAGGCTTATTTAAAATGAGCAGTTACGCAGTCCCATGCGAGCTGTTAAACACATAAAATATTTATTGTTTTTGGATGTTTGGCAACTTGCATACCGACGGGAATCGACCACACACGATTTTACACTACTTCTCACGTAGGAACACGCTCTGATGGAATTGTAATTTTTAATCGTGTTTGTAACTGCGAATGAATCATGTTAGAAACATTATTCGTAATCGCGTATTTTCTCAATAGGCAGTTGCACGTCGGATGCATATTATAACAGTTTTCTACATATTGGCATTAAAAAATGCTTCTACATTTCTGCATGTCACAATAAACACAGATTGGCCTCAATTTGTCTCGGTATCGACTCTCTAACTAGATGCACTGCAGACATCTTCTTCTTCTTTTGGTGTCATGTCAGGTCCCCCCAACGTTGACTATCACCCGAGAGAAAGCGTCCCTGTCCTGGGCAACACGAAGACATCCTTTCATACAAATAATAGTCACTTACAAATCTTACATTCAATATCAAACGACTAATAATAAACGAATTTGCAGCTGCACCCAAATCTCGCACTTTTTCTCTCTCAATTCATTATTATAGGCATGATTTCATCATTCAATTGTGTTATTAACATAGAAAACAATTTCAACGTAAGCTTTAATTCACTTAAGAGGAATATTATAAGAGAAAAATTAAATAGAGTTACATAATTATTATAGCTCTAACACTAAAATATGTAATATAATACACATAAATGTATCTACGTGTAAAATATGCATTAATAATGCCGAAGACGCTTGTAATTGAGATAATGAGCATAGTCTTCATTTATAATGTTTTTTATTAGAGTATCATGTGCCCATTATCCCGTTAGTATCGCTAATAAAAAAATAAAAAAATAACTTTCATATGTATCAATAAGTTTTCATCGAAATAACTAACCTCGTAGTAAATAAATGATCCGGTCTAGTCTAGTCCTGTGTAATCGCGATATCAGTAGTTTATATGGAATGTAAGCTATCAAATTGACAATAATCGAAACGATTTCGAGAATTAAAATATAACGAATTAAAATATAACTTATGTATTTATTTCTTAGTTGATGAATACAACGCGAATTTGTTTTTGATTACAAACTGCAGATTATAATAAATAATTCTAATTATAATATTTAAAAATATATTTAATTCTGATGTAATATAATTAGCGTATAACCGAATCGATGGCTAAATTCCTTACCAATTCGCCGAAGGATGATAAGTCGGTTAACTACGAGTAAGTCACCCCGAGTCTAAATATATAAATAGTCATATGACATACATTATTAGGTATGTAGGTATATATGAAATCACATTATCGGAGAATAGTACCGATGTCGGCATTGTAAATAGGCAAGACTGTATCAAAACATTTGTATAACAGTTGAGAATGTCATAGATAACAAAACATACATCAAAGAACGATTTAATCTCACTTAAAAATATATTTTATCAGTCGGCACCTAGCTACATGGATGTCAAAGGCTGTTGGAGCTAAGAAACGCAACATCATATCGAGCGATAAATTATTTTGTACAAAATGTAATCGATACCATTTAATGATTTTTTCTTCGTATCTGAGATTTTAGTTCGTATCTGTTCGTATAAAAAGTGATATCATATCTCAACGGAAGAGCGAAAAAACCGACACGAACGGACATGATCTTTTTCAAATACGTGTTTTACTGGGTAAAATTGCGTGAAATAGCGACAAGTCTTCTGAAATAATTACAGAACCGTTTTAAATAGTTTACAGTGCCTGATTTATTAACGGCAATATTATTTTATTAACGATACATATTTCTCACTTGAATCTACTTATAACTGAACTGGTACAAGGGGTTGTTTTCCGATGCGTGAAAATGTTAAAAATATCAATATATTAATTACGCTAACCAATGTCGTTTGTTTCTGTCATAGGATGATTTCTATTTGTATACAATAATTTTGCCGTGGTGCCCATTCGGTCGTGTGGCGCAGCGGATAATGCGTCTGACTACGGATCAGAGGATTCCAGTTTCGAATATTTTTTTACGGACGAGAATATTTTGTTTGTTGAAATTTTAATTACATTTTTCGTTTTGAACATTCATGTTTTATATTTTTATATTTAATTTTTTTTATTATGCTGTATTAGATATAGATTTATTTTTATAATGTTGTATAAAAGTAATCACTGCGAGAAGAGAAGAGAGTAGGTACCTACCTATCGAACTGTGGTTTATTCCACTCTGACTTATTAATCGGTTAGAACTACTGATAGTATGATAGTATGTTATAAAACTCATCTCAATTGATTCCGAACTGCAAAGACTACCTTGAAAAATAAAATATTAAATTACTAGAATAGCTCAAAATAAATCTGATGCATTTTTCTAAAGTGAAACCCAATATCTACTGCTTCTACGTATATGTTTTTATGATGTATATAGATAACTTCAAAATGACTTTATTATTAAAAAAACATAATAAGAGAAAATGTAAATATTTTACAAGATACAGTCATTTATAAACTTTGTGAATTAAATTATTCTATTAAATATGTTTATCTACCATCCTTTTAAAATTCAATACAAGCTTTGATAATATAGCGTCGGTTTCCTGAGAGTCAAAAACGCTTAGCAATGTTAAAGATTCTTTCCTATACACCTGTCATTAAAATCATATTACATTTTCAATTCAATTTGTTTGCAGGTTGTATTAAAGGAGACTCATTTAGGCCGCCGTACGAGTCATTTCAAAATTGTCGTTGAAAATATCACGAATCTCTTTCGCCTTTGAAAAAGGCGCGCTATTACGCTACACCGAAATATACTCGAATTGTTATAAGTTTTTGACAGAGTTCTCAAGTTGGATCGTTACGGCCAAGTTCCAAATAAGGAATTTGCCAACAATGACAACCAAAAATGATTTATTACCAGTATCAATACATAAACAAAACCCATTGAGACCTCCCCACTCGCATTGTTTAGAGGACCCACCGTATTGAACAAAAGTTGCCCAAAGTTTTATTGTATCGACTAAGTAAACAGCTCGATTTGCCAACTCACGAAAATGTTTATATCGCATTTTTATTGCGACGCCGCGGTCGAGAGAATATTATATTTCCAAACAAAACATATTCGCATATTTTAGTTTTTTTTTGGACTATTGGGCCTGAAACGACGCACATGCCAAATATGCTCTAACTAGGTCAGGTTAGGTTAGGTTAGGTTAGGTTAGGTTAGGTTAGATATAGTTTTATTGTATCGACTAAGTAAACAGCTCGATTTGCCAACTCACGAAAATGTTTATATCGCACTTTTATTGCGACGCCGCGGTCGAGAGAATATTATATTTCCAAACAAAACATATTCGCATATTTTAGTTTTTTTTTTGGACTATTGGGCCTGAAACGACGCACATGCCAAATATGCTCTAACTAGGTTAGGTTAGGTTAGGTTAGATATATGTACATATGTTGCACAACACAGTTCCGAAATGTTTTTAATCTTTGAAAATAAATGTGAATTAATTAAAAACATTAAAATTTAAAATATGTTTTACTTTACTTTGTAGTACACACACAATATGAGTTATTAAATTACTATAGCTAGACCGCATTCAAAAGAATGTGCGCAAAGGATATGTGTGTTGTTACGATGCAAAAAAATGAACACATAATAAGTTTTTCTAGTAAGTAAGTACCCTTTTTTAAACTAAAAAATATATATTTATTTGGAATATAATATTAAGGCTTGTAATACAGACAACTTTCTCCCGCTTTCTTCTTACCGGATAAAGCTAGGGAATGGTCTTTTGATTGTAGTCGACCTATACTATAGTTATAATTATACTAGTTATACTATATTGCACCACAAAGCATCTGCCAAATCTTTCAATGATATTAAATTCAATATTATTATATCCTTAGTATTTTTTTTATTAATAAAATGAACTAAATATCCCGGCGCCATCTAAGGTTTTGGAAAAATATCGTAATTAAAAAACGGTTCATAGTAACTTACCCCTAATATAAATTTCCGGGTGACCATTTTTTTCGCATGATTTTTATTTAAAACTTGAAATTTTGAAATGATTTAAAAAATATAAATAATTTACGCAATACAATTATCCGAGTCTGTCGAGCAGTATGAATGCCTGATAAAATGTATTGCGCTGAATTATAATAATCATTGTCGTCATATTTGGCTGGAAATACCTCAAAGGCACTCGACACTCAGAAGGATGTCTAAGAAAGAATGTCGATTCCCAGGCACTTACTGACGCGCACTAGAATATCCCCGCGGAACAATGTTCCCAGCGCGCAGCTGTGCGAGTAAAATTGTTTATTTTGGGCATTTAATACACGGCACAATATCTCGTACTCGGAGACGCAATAATAACCGAGACAGATTTGTTGACAAAATGGATTATATTTACATTTTTTATTGCTCCACTTAAAGCGGGCGACAAAGGATATTTCTGTCTGTCCCTTTCCGCACAAAACATGCAGATGTTTTTCGCAAAATTACCCGAGTGTATGTTCTAAATGTAAAAAAATATCATAAAAAATACAATTGACAAATAATTTTTCTCTCTAGAATTATTCATCAATGGAATATTAATATAATAAATTTTTACTGAAAATATATTTTGGTTATTATAACATTATAACCGTCAGGGTGTTAAAGATTAATGTATATATTAGGTGTTCCCATAAGTAATCAATTATTTAAGTGGCAACAAAAAAAGAATTTAACTACATTTAACTTTATTTTTAATCGATTTAATCTCCATCGTTATCAAAGACCTTTTGCCGTCTTGTTTGTGGTAGACTTTTAAGTAAAATATGCTTCTAGCTGTTTTTAAAGCGTCATTATCAAACCCTACCCAAAATCACCATCGGAAAATTTTCTAAATCAACGTTGCGTCTCCATACACATCACAAATTTTCTTTGTTGCAACCGTTGCATTAACACCCGATCGAAAATGAAAAATCATGCAATGACGTAAATGTTCTTCAGTTAGTTGATTGTCCGCCATTTTACAACAGAGTAATAAAATTTTTTAAATTTAATTGCCACAAGTCACAAGACCACGGATTATAATATTGCGTATAAAACACGTCTTTACATGTTCACTTTACTGAGCTCGACTGAAGCAAACATTCCACACCAAAAATAATTGATTACTTATGGGTACACCTATATAAATTATATTTTTTGTTTACAAAAATGAAAAAAAATCTTCTATTACCCGACTACATACATGTGAAAACATAGTATGATAAAAGATATGAGAAGATGACTTAATATATTTATGTAAGTGGACTGCAAAATAACTGGTTAAAAAATTGAGTAATGCTAAGAATAAATTGTGGTCACATTAACGAATGAAATGATAGCTATACCGAATAACCGAAATCGGTTGGTTAAAATATATAAACTCAAGAGGTTGTATGCATAAACAAAGTTCATTAAAAATTTTGTTAACGTAATTTTAGGTCATAATTATTTTCGCATTTGAATCAAGCACCTGTTACAAATACATTGACCATTTTTGAGTTTTACTTCATGTCTCTCTATGTCGATGGAAACGCTCAATACCCGGTGTACCAGAGCTAGCAGCAGAAACTTGGCCGGTAGATTCCTGCCTATGTTATGAGTCTAGAATGTTCAAGCAACCATGACCTAATATCATTAGTTATGGAGATATGAAATATCAAATTTTGCATTTTTTTCCCATATTTCTGACTTATTTTTTGCAAAAACTTGAATTATCATTACACAATATAACTAACTACCTTACAGAGGTAGGCAGAGAGG
This sequence comes from Agrypnia vestita, assembly GCA_016648135.1. NCBI lineage: Eukaryota > Metazoa > Arthropoda > Insecta > Trichoptera > Phryganeidae > Agrypnia > Agrypnia vestita. The sequence goes on along the minus strand of JADDOH010002581.1, from coordinate 64,707 downwards.
ACAGAGCGCCATACTCTTCAGTCCTGACATACAACTTTCGCTTCATCTACAATCGTACATCTTCGCACGCAAGCTCGACGGTTGTTGAGGCTTCTAACAGGACCATCTTCCAGTATCTGGTTAATCTGGCCATGCCACGTCTTCCGCGATCGCCCTCTCTTTCTGGCGCTTGCATTATATATCTTTCTTACCATTCTTACCTCATTCATTCACCCAAACCACCCTATTTTTATTCTATGTATTATGCTACGATCAGCTTTACATTCATTCCTAATATCTTCATTCTTTACTCTGTCATACACTGCATTCAATCTACTTTCGTTCCTCTTCTGCCAGCCCCAGGCTTCACTTCCATACATCAGTGTCGGTACCGGAACTCCGTTATGTACCGCTAGTTTTGCCTCGGTAGGCACGGGTATGTAATGCACTTTTAATGTTGTGTTGATGTACGTGCCGCTTACACGAAACACTAATATTGCGACTTGAGTGTCGTAATTATTAACTGCATCGGCGTGTTGATTCATGCATTCGTTCATATCCATACAACGCTGCAAAAAATAATGTGGGGCTATGCTGAGAATACACATTCCATGTGAATCTTGTTGCCGTCATATTGGGCTCTGTATTCCCATTTCTTAATTTACAAGCGCACGGGATTCACTCGCTACCTGGCTTTGTCCGGATTTAAAATATTCTACACGGTTATTTTCTTTCCTTTAATGCGTATTAAATTCAAAATTGTTGTGTTGTGCAAAGTGCAAAAGTGCAGGAGAATACCAAATGAAGAAACACATAATGAAGAAGATGATATATGTAAGAAAGAAAAAAATATTCATCTTTTTAAGTAAATGAAAATTTGAAGACGAAAAGAAAATTTCAGACTGTATGAGCTGCTTAAATATCACGGAGCCAGCGTTTTTCTGCTGTAGGAAAATAAAATAAATTAATGACTGTTATAAAAAAATCTATCCATTAACTATTATACTTTCGGTAATTTGTTTTAAAAAATCGTAAGCATCACAAATAAAACATCATAAATAGCTAAAATTGTAATTTGAATTAATGAATGACGTAATTTTTCTTTTTAGGTCGATGTCTTGTTCACATGTATAATATATGAATCAGTTCTCTAGAGATGGTAACGCGATCCGGTCGCTACCGCAATTGAGCTAGCTTTTTTTTATTTATTTATTTCTAAGGTTTACACCTATTACAATAAAATGAAAATATTATACATATTTAGATAACAGTGTACGTATAAATACATATATGCATGATCATTTTCAAATGTATACATACATATAAATACCTACACACACATAAAATTTATAAAACAGTATCTTTTAAAATAATTTTATATTGTTGTTTTTATGTTTGCTAGGGGATTTGATTATGCAAGAATAAGGCATATGTAAAATGTGCCTTAAAAACACGCAAGAGGGACAAACTTCTGCTCTGATGCATTCCCCTCTCATCTATTCATCCCTTTATATATAATTTTATACTCTGTGACAGAATGCTTACAACAAAAAACATGTTTTTGCTAAATATATCCCAAATTTAGTAAAGACAATTATAAAGTGAATATCAGTATGAACAAAGACATGTGTTCACATATGTACTGATAAAGCTTAATCAAATAAATTAACGGTAAAATGAAAAAAATTGACACAAAACCCGAAAAATAAAATGTTTCGATTCACAACGTCCGTCGCGTTACGTCATAACGTGAAAATCTAGATAACTATAATAATAATAATTATAAAAATGGATAATTTCTATAGCGCCTTTTTCGTAAAGAAATCATCTCAAACATCGTTTAGTCCTACTCTAGTATTTAATTTGATGGAAAGGATTTTACAAAAAGGTGCGTTTTAAGTCTTTTTTTAAAAACTGATTCTGATGCACTGTTCCGTATTACGGAGGGAAGAGAGTTTCACGCCTTTGGGCCTGCCACCGCAAATGCCCGTTCACTAAACTTAGTCTTCTGGTTGTGGATGGTCGGTTCCACAACCCTTCCTGCAGCTGAAGTACTGGCTGACCTCAGAGTTTGGCGTCTACTATTTAAGTCGTCTGGGATAGTATAATATCTTAATGAAATGGTAATTGGTTTCAAATTGCCCGCGTCGGTGAGCTTTGGAGTCGGTATCGCCCTCGAATGGAGAACAGCCATAAATGGAGCCGGGTTTGTAAAGATCGCTTCATTTGAGTCTCTCGGCGTCCTGCGTACGTACTCCGTTTGAGAGGCAGCCGGCGCCGAATGTCGTTAGCCTCTTTGTCCGACCATGGCTGATTTCACCGCGGAGGTTCGCGCAGCATCACGACTAGAGCCTCCAAATATTCGTGATGCCAACTATTCGAATATCGAATAGTTAATGATAATATATTCGAATTCGAATATATTCGGAAAATTTTTAAGAATGGATATATTGAAAAAAAAAAATATTGAAAAATAATGTTGAATTCAGAAATATACATATATAAAAACAATAAAAAAATAGATACAGACGAGTCAGTATCCTCTCAATAACTGACAAAATTTTAGACATGTTTATATTACTTCATATCTCACACCCCGCGTGCAAGTTTTTTTAAAATTATTTTGTATATAACTTCTTGTTTGTCGGCTCAAGTATTTATGAAAAAGCCGACTCCATCGTTGACTCCACCGTAAGTGCTTATTGTAATAAAACTATAAAGATAAGCATGACTTAAAAAAAAGGCAAATGCAAAAGATGTCCGACAATTTATAGCGTCTTTGATGTCCGACTTCATTACATAACCCACGAATACTTTTAAAACAGGCGAATATATTCGAGTTTCGAATATTCGGTCCGCGGAGCGGGCGTGCGCTCTCGGTCGCCTATGCGCGGTCCGCCCAGCACAGATTATTACGCATCCTTAATGCATTTTAAATGTAATTTTAATATTATATTTGAACACGCCTCTTCTCGCACGGAGGCGTGCACGGGGGGTTAGACGCATTACGTGCGCTTCTTGGAGCGGCGAGATTTTATCATAATACCTATGTATTCTGTACCTACTGCACAAAGAGACGACCGAGTAATTGAAAAGGGGTTGAATAAATGTAAATAGATGCGGCGTGCTCAGCCCACGGAACCGGTATATTTTACCCCTGGTGGAAAAAAGGTCATACCCAGTAGGTATGACCTTTTTTAGAGAAAATATAAATTAACGTTTATTTAAACAAATATCGAGATGAATTGTAGAAGTCTTACTGAGTGTATGGAAGACTCTTGCAACGTGTATGAGCTGGCTTGAGTGATCACTATACACAATGCAATATTCACCAATTCCATCGTAAAAATATCCACACATTATCAAATTTTTCAAAGTTCTACTTGTGTTCCAATTCCGGGTACGTTCCGTATATTTGATTGGACAGTGCCAGAGACATTTGTTGTCCTTTCTCATGAATCAGTATACATAGATACCTCTATATTTATTAAATAAATAAATAAAACTTTATTCCAGAATGTGGGGAGGTTTGTGCAATCCCACAGATTCCATATAAAAGTAGAATAAATATTAAAAGAGAAATAAGTAAATATTTCGATATATATAATTTATATTCGAGTAGGTTGTTGGTCTTGTGGTTAGGACTCTCGCCTCGTGATCCAAAGGTCGCAGGTTCGAATCTCACTCCAGACAAGCAAGTTAGTCCTATTTTCATAGCACAAGCGTTTAGCTTAATTTGAAAATAGTAAGAATATTGATGTGACACGAATTCCGTGTTCGCATCTCTATTTAAAAAAAAAAAAAAAGTATATATATATATAATATATATAATATATATAAAATAGAGGAGAAAACAAGTATCAGTATTAAAAGAGAAGAAAAAAAAGAAAAAAAACAAGAAAACAAGTATAGTATTAAAGTATTATACTAATCTGCTTTCCTTCCTCTTCCTTACATATTTCTCATATAAATAGCTTCGTCTCTGTGAGACTTCTATAATTCAAATTAATTAAATAGTAATCCCGTAGTCGACAAATCTAGTCATTGTGTTCTCGGAACATAAATATTGTTTAAATATTAAATCGTTTTCTACTGAAAATGTGAGACGGACGTTTCTCACTAAGAACTGACGCCTATGGTACCATGGATAAAGTAGCAGGAAAGAGCATAAATTTTTCGTAGCTCATAAATTCGACTGTATTATTTTGGATAAAAAAAAGATTTATTATCTATAACATCTACTCTAATTCATAGAAATAAAACAATATTTTAACATCATTCGGGCCAAGAAAGTTTTCACGTAGAATAAAATGTTTTTCATGAATTCAGGATTTTTATTTGTAGAAGAATGCTGCATATACCTCTTTCCATTTAAGAAAGACAATCGAATTAGTATTCATTTGCCGTGCGTACGAGACACATTGTTTCGTTGTGTTAGATAATTGTACCCGTAAACACCAACACAACGAAACAATACGAATCGTAAGCATGGCTTACACACACTAATTCGATAGTCTTTTTTAAATGAAAAGACGTATATCTTCGTTTCTCCTCCTTCTTTTTCTCAAGGAACATTTCTTTGCTCTTTCCGTCGTTATCAGGACTTTTTCTTTTCCATAGCATCTGCAACTGTGATGAACGTTTATATACCTGATCATGCTAAAATCTTTTCGACAATTTGTATTATGATGTTCACAGTATAATACAAATATAGAATTAGAAAAAAATAAAAGGAATTAATTAATTAATTAAAATAATAAAAAGGTTTAAAAATTGGCATCAGTTGATTTATTATGTTGGTGTGTGTTAGTTTTAGTAACTTATTCGAGTATTTTAATCATATTACATTGTTTTATATTATATAAATATCACACTTCACCTTCATTTATATATGTTTGTTAATTGAATAATTATAATTTTGTATACACACATATATATAAATATTTTTATTGTATTATTATTTTATTTTCAGTTAATAAATGCGAATTGTATAAAATGTTTTGCGATTGTTTAATAATTGCGCGATATTTGATTTAATTTGCCACTTTGCATTTAATTATTGCGATATATTTTTATAAATTTAAACTAATGTACCTTTATTATGATTCCCTGATTGCTCTGTAAGGGTGCATTATTTTAGTAAATATGGTGGCTTGTATATCGCGCGTCTCTCTCCGCTTATCCTCTACCCTCAACCCTACCCTCAACAATCCTTCATCCATAATATCATTCAAGAACAGAAGCAAACACGAAGTCATCTTCGAGGTCCAGAAGATTCTTCTGAAGTTAATTAAAAACATACAAAGAAGCTTTCAAATATTAATAAATTCAGATATAAATTACATAAATAATTTTATTTATGTTCTAAATACATACTGTTTATTCTCAGCTAAGGATTTTCTATTTTCTAGTAAGGGAAACGATAAAGAATAACAGTTACCATTTATTTTTAAAATTTGAAGCAATTTTCTTTGTAGTAAGACTTCAACGCGCTCGCTCTTTTGTTGGGGAAGAATTAAACTAAATCTAAATATTTTAAATTTAGTATCTCTTCATCAAAGTGATATTATTAATGTCAGTAACTTTGTGGCGTAACTAATATGATTACTTTAATATACACTAAACTAACTTCTATACTACACATATGTTCTGCCATTCCTATAGTTTGGGCAGGATAAGTCCTTCTCATCAATAGGTACTTTTAGTAAGAGTTTTCTGAGCCATTCTGCCATGTGTAAACGACCTTTTAGATGATATTTGAGAAAGGTCGCGTGTACAACGTAGACTAGCCTAGAACATTTTTACTAATTACACCTGATAATGAGAGTGTTTTTTCTTTTTGAAACTAGGCAGTGATGAAATAATTGTACGTGTGTGTAATAAAAGGTTTAGTTTGGTGTCAATTAAAATAATTATCGATATAATAACGAATTTCGAGATAATTCGTCACGATCGTAGAACAACGACGGATGTGCAACTTGCAATTGACTTTTTTGGATCGTTAAAAAGTGAAAAAAAAGAAGCCATCTAATGGTGTTTAAAAAGAATAAGAGGTTGGTGTAACGACGGTTCTGATTTGCGATCGTAGAACAAGCATGAGTCAAAAAGTCGTTGTACTGCGCTGACTATATTTGGGGTTTAAAAGGTATCCATTTTAAATAACTAACCCAAGTTTCAAAGAAAATTGTTTGGTAGTTATCGAGCTATGGACATAGAGTGTCTTAATGTAAATAAAACTTCAACTGCTTTACCGCAAACATGAGAAAAATCACATCCGTCTAGGGAATGCAATTGCGTGTCGGGATTGCCCTTTCGGGATCCCTCGAAATTAGAATTTATAACCCCGCGGGATCCCGAATACCTTTGTGTTTTTTTGTTTGTTTATAGAGCTGAATAGCAATTTACGACAATGCTTTGCATTTTTATGTCAGCAATTTTAATAAAATGTTCATTATCAATCATTGCATTAAAGTTTTTGTAGGCGTTTTTCCAAGCATCAATCAGTCAGTAGTAGAGTAAAAATTACTATCTAGTAGTAGTTTTTATTACTATGTTAGGTTGCTAAAATAAAAAAAATATTATTCAAAGCTATTTTCTTTATTTGAATGTGACACGAACATAAGTTTTAAGTACTTACTAAAGGTTCTATAGACTTATACTTAAAAAATGCTGATCAATCCCGATAATCTCGTCTCTGATTGATCTCGTAAAATGCTACAAGATCTCGTGGGATCGGGAGTGCATTTCCTACATGCGTCGTTGTTCTACGATTATGACGAATTATTGAAACCATGATAATTGAACGCTACAATATAGTAAAAAATATTTGGATTTGGTTGTATTTTGCCTTGACGAGGGGGCGAACGCTTTGTCGGCTGGAGACCATGCGGACTCTCTGTGGGGGTCTTCTTGCGAGCTTCTGTGTCTGTGTCTGATTCCCCGAGAGCAGACAGCGCTTTTTAAGGCAAATTAATCTCCCGGCTTTTGCAGAGCGCCGCTGTGTCGCCGGCGTCGGGCTCGCCCCCGCCCCCGCAGCCGGGCTCAGGGGGCGCAGCGCCCGGGCGCCCGAGCCCGCCGCCCGCGCCGCGCTGCTGCGACACCGGCCGGCCCATCTTCCAGGACCCCGTCACGGGCCAGACCGTCTGCTCCTGCCAGTACGAGCTGCTCAGCTACCAGCGCCTGGCCTCTGCCGGCGTGCCGCTCTCCATGTACTCGGCGCCCTACTCGGACGCCGCGGCGGCCGCCGGCATGGCCGCCTACTTCCCCGCGCTCGCGGGCGACCAGGCGCCCTTCTACACCAACGCGGTGAGTACTCACTTTTTATTACTGCCTTTATTTTAACTCGTGGCGTCTGCTTGATTGATTGCTTGTCTGACGAAAAACTTTGGATCGATTTTTAACCCCTTTCCCGCGGTCCGATCGACCTGAAACTTTGCAAGCAGACTCGTGGCGACGATCAAGAAGATTTATCAAATTTTCCTTATAGTATGATTTTGGTTTTATCATACAAATCAGTAAGTTCTATGGAGATTCCGACGCATATGGTTGACACGAAACCCGAAAATGAGAAAGGGAGTATTGTAAAAACTTGGTTTTTGTGGGTTACTTTTTTACTCCCTTTATATTAACTCGTGGCGTCTGTCTGATTGACGCAAATTTTTTTGGATCGATTTTTAACCCTTTTCCCGTGATCCAATCGAGCTGAAACTTTGCAGGCAGACTCGTGGCGAAGATCAAAGAGATCTGTTAAATTATCGTTAAAAAATAAATATATTTATAGTATAATTTTGGATTTTTAGAAATTTTTAATGATTTTTTCAAATTGGAATCATTGTGTTTCCTTCACTGAAATCGCCATCAAAATAGAAGCATGCGAACCAAAGATCAAAGAAAATAGACGAGTCTTTTCATATTGAAAAAAGTATCAAATAATAAGGCAACACGGTATATTTTTGGCATTTAAATATAAATTTGAAAGCATCGTTGCCGATGTTGAACTGAAAAAAGTCACGCTGACCTAGAAATTACATACGAAAAAATCTATGTACATATCACGAGAGTTTTTGTGCTTTGTTACAATTATTCCCCTTTAAAATTAAGATTTAAAATAAAAGTATTACAACCGACATTTTCAATGCAGAATGAGCAGTGGTATACGTCATTTCTTACATTTTATGAATATATTATAATAATATATACGTTAAGTGTGAATTAATATGTGAGCTTTTTTGAGAGCAGTACAATCAACTGAAAGTAGTTTTTATACTTCACGTATAAACGGTACCGCGGTTTTGTGTAAGTATTCACACGATGCAAAAATGTATTTTTTATACTTATATATTTTTTGACAAGCGATTGCTTTTGGAAAAAAAAGACTCGTGGTAGATTTTCCCTTTGGTCTCTTGAAAATGTAGAGAAAAAGTGTTGGACGCCCCCGGATTGGAGTTTTATAGATGCTACCAATGAAACATTGTCATGTATGTTAGATACAGCTGAAATGAATAACAACAAAAATACTTCGATCGTAACTAAACCAATAATATAAAAGCATTATTAAACATCTATATAAAGTATAAAAGTGAATATTGTTGGTTTGCCTAGTACTAGTGATAGATAACAAGGAGTTGGGTAGAGGAAGACATCTGCCGGTCTTTTTAGTGGGTATGTAGAGCTTTAGCTTTGAGTAGTAAATTTTAAGAATAGCATGCTTATTTGTGATACTTATTATAATAAGAAATTTAATAGAAATAAAATTACAGTAGACTTTTGGTTCTGATATGAAGAAAAATATACATCTCAAATTCTAACAGTGATGGTTCTAATTGTATCGTTCTATGCTCGTCCATCAGTTATACCTAATTAATATTAATAAGTACACAACAATATTTACTATCAAGTTATAAAATGCAGTATTATTAATATTTAAAGCATCAACTTTGTGGTTAGACATTACATATAACAGAGTGTTAGTCAAATTAATATAAACCACCACCAGATTTTAGGTCTACCGGTTTGGAGACGTTCCCGTCTCTTTGTCAGGACCAACACTACACTACTATGTTCACAACAAGAGTGTAGTGTTGGTCCTGACGAAGAGACGGGTACGACTCGAAACCGGTAGACCTAAAATCTGATAGTGGTTTATACTAATTTAACTCAATTACAAAATGCTGTTATAAAATACAGTATTGAAAATTCATTCCATGTGTTCATGTTGAATCTTAGAAAAAACAATACATTGAAAATTTTCAATAAAAGTGAGGTTAAGTGGTGGTTTAAAAAAAGTCAGCAAAAAGAGGCGCTTGAAAGACGTCTAAAGACAAATGTGAATTGAAAAAGAGACGCATTGGAAAAATGGAATGAAGAACACGTCAGACACGATTTCCGTTCGGCAAGCGAATTCCCCGTGTGTGAAATTTCCATCTCCAAACATTTGTACCGCGTGTAACGCTTCCTCCCGCTCCCGACCGCCTTTCCGTCTAACAAATTTTCTAGACTTCAAACTTTCGCGTTATCGAAAATTCCCCACCTCGGTGCGGTTGGCATCCCTGGGGCGAGCGCGAATCAGGGGCGCCACCTGCAGTCGTCTCGGCGATGTTTTAATAAAAAATCTCGTTGCACTCACTTTTGCTGGACCACCGTAAGTGTGGTCCTTGCGAGACGCAAACGCGATAGTAAAAACGATAGAATAAAAGGGATCGTATAAAAACAAATGTTTAGAGCAGGATAAAAAGTACCTGGTTAAAGTGCTGACAAGAATAAAAAAAAAACCATTTATAAAACATATTTTTTTCATGTAAATTAAATAAATTATAGTAAATAATAAATAATGTAATTTATATAAATTAACTTTGTAAACACCACTTATTTATTGAAAAATTCAACATGTTTCGAAGCCAATGGCTTCCTCGTCAGGATACTAAAAATAAAATTTAAAAATCTAAGTATAGATCAAAATATTAAAAAATTATATATGGAAAATGATAATATAAAGTACCTACTTAACATTAAAATAAATTTAAAAGATGACTATTTGCAAAAAGGACCTGATTATTTAAAACATTCAATTTACACAATTAGTTATTTCAATTTAAAATAATGTGTTTTAAATTACTGACCCAATGGATGGCATTTCCATACACATTAATGGTAATGGATTATAAGAAGATGTATGTTTCTGGAAGTAGTGAAATACATAGCTTAGAAAAGTTTAGCACTATGTATTAAAACAAAATTGTTACCGGTAAATTTATTTTAATGATATGCGTTTAAAGACATTTTGGTGACATTATCTTCCCCGATATTTAGAAAAAGATTTGAAAATTTAAGAGGATTAAAAAGAAAATGATGGATATATTGATAAGACTTATTATATGTTACATTATACTGTATTTCAAACATCTTTTACCCATATATCAATGAATATAGATAGATATTCTTTCCTCTAATTACCTGTTTTTTTATAATAGTGTGATTGAAAGTACATCACATAAAAACTTTTGATTTATTTAGATAACAAAGTTAAATGATTTCATTAAATATGTCATAAAAAATCGAACAAAGCTCTTACGGATAAAATATATATTGAAATATTTCATTACTGAACGTCTAAATATTTTGGATGCTTCACAATAAGTTTAATTATCTATTCGAAGCATGTAGACTATTTAAGAGTTGTATAATATCAGTTTTTGAATTAAAAATACAAAATAATTATCGCCGTACTCTTGAACACCCCGCATCCCTACTAAAAATTCTCAGTTCAAGGAAGAACTTGTAACTGCATCAGACATGAACCATGTACCCTCAGGCTTGGCGTAAATGCTATTCCTCTACCAGAACATTTCACGGTTGCACTGACACGAATGCTCCTGAAACATTCTTTCCATCGTTTGGAATATGATGAAATCTCTACTAATTGACGTCTATAAATGGATGCCACTTTTTCATCTCAGACTCGATTACAGTCCAAGTTGGTACATGTAATAATACCGTATATCTACAGACTCATCATTTCATCATCACACCATTGGCAAAGTACCTAAATCATACCTATATAGTTTTGTACGCAAAAAAATATGATTTATTTAGTAGCTACTTATTTATGTTACAAGAAAAAAGTTAAAATATCAAATAAAATATAATTACTATTACAAGTAAATAATTAAACAAAGACTTCTTATTTATATGAATATGCTTATAATACTGTTAATAATAATAGTTCCTACCCATTTATTAACTGATTCATTAACTACAATATAGTAAGTATTTCAACTACCAAAATATTAATAATTAACATGACATTCAATTCATTTTTTGTTGTTTTGGATTCTTCAGAACGTATCGTGCGTCGATAATTAAATCAGTAACTGAAAAAAGTAACGTATATTTTTACCCACAATCTAATCTGACATAGGTTAATTGAAGAAACAGTCTATCGACAGTAAAAAGCTATCGAATTTAAATTCCGGCAAATAGAATGGAGCTTTCTTTTTTATCTGTTACGTTTTTTTTATTTAATGAAGTATTTAACTAAATTCCTCTCTTTTATCAAAATCAAATAGAATTAAACGGAATAATTAGAATATGGAATTTATATTAAGATAATATTTTTTGTAATAGGTAGATACACTTTTGTTTTCAATTGATTCAGCAGCATTGTAGATTGTTCCGAAACATGTAGGTGTAATTAATCAAAAAATATACGTAGATACATACAAACAATACAATGAATATTTTTTAGATGCACTTTTAATAAATTCAGAAATCTAGAAGGAATAAGAAGACTAATGGGTTGAGAAAGGCGTTCACAAGCTTAGAGAGATGTTACCGAGAATTAAAAGACCTGGTATAGATCAACGGATAGAGCCACAACGCAAAGATAATGTTTTTTAAAAATGATATTGTAAAGATTATAATACCTTTTTTAAAATAAATATCGTATACATTAAAAAAAATTTTTTTAATTGTAAATAAATTTCCAAAATGGTGTTAGAACTAAGAATTTTTGCAAAAATGTATTTTTGTTCTTCTTTGTCCACCGTGTTATTTAAAAATTGTGTAAAAAACGAGCCGGGTGTATAACATTTTCAAAAGCGATGGTCTCGATAATTTTGATTTTATTTGAATTATTGTTCTAACATAAAAAACAGCTTGCAAAATTTTAATTTTTTTTTATCAGCAACGAATGGTTCAGCGTGAGTTTTCTAATGATACCAACTTTAGAAATTTTAGGTAATTAATATTAGTTCGATATAAAATACATTTTTGAAAAACATTATCTTTGCGTTGTGGCTCTATCCATCGATCTTACCATGTCTTTTATTTCTCGCTAACATCTACAATAATTAACGCAATCAATGATTATTTTAATTTAGTTTCTTTCGGGAGATGACACGTTTCTCTCGCTCGGAAATATACATCAAGCTCCCGAAAGATATGAAATCTGGCGACTTGGCAAACAACCGAATTCTTTTCACTTCACACATTCCTCCAACCTTTCGCGGGATCGATGTGTGTTTAACAAGCCTCCTAGGCTTTGACACGAGTGTGTGTGTCCGGAGGCGGGTGGGAGTGTGAGTGTTTGCCGCGGGTTTCCCTCGCCGTGTTGGAAATCGAAGAAGAGTGAGAAGAAACATTCGGAGTCACTGTTCTACATATGTAGACATCTCTTGTCACAAAACTTTCAGTATTTGTGACGTTAACATAACCATTTACAGATCCCCGTATAATTTTTAGGGTTTCCGTATGTGTTACGGGCCCTCTCTGGCGTGCTTTATTATACCGCTTCACGTGACGTGAAAATTTCGGTAGAACTTAAGCGAAGTTTTATGACGCATAGAAGATGGCATTATTTCTAACGATTGTAATATTATGTGTTGGAGAATATAAGTATAGAGAAAATTAAATCATTTTATTTTTTGATGTGTAACATTTTTCCACTCGCTTTCCTGCAATCTGTGGCAGTCATTTCGTGAAAAAGGACGGAAATGCGTAACAGGAAATAAGGCGCGTGCAATTTCATTTAACCAATGAGCACGCGCGATGGACAAAAATCTCGTTTATAAACAAATCAATCTCCAGCAAGTCGAAGGCGCACACTATCAGTCAACGCTTCTGATTTTGTACATATATTGCGAAGCTGGTGTACATCGTGTGGATGTTGTAATTTTAGTATATTTTGGCTTATATCTTCGAAACGATCCAATAAATACTTTTTTACATTAATGTAAACAATAACTACCCTTAATGATTTACATTCTCAAGTTGTGTGTAATTTATGTGATTATTTTTAAATATTTATTCAAAGTTTTCATACAATATGTATAGTGGAACACTACCGCCATCTATGAAAATAAATAAAAAACATATAATTGACCAAACACATTCTAAACAAATCTTATGTGGATATATGGTACCTACCTAATGCGGCAAAATTCAACAATAAATAAATGCACATACATTTTTTTCACTTGTATTTACTAATTAATAAATATATAGGTAATAGCTTTTTTAAATTTTGACGTTTGTTTCTGATGCTGCTCAATTGATATTTTTAATTGTGAGATGTCAAATGTTACACACATATGCGACTACTACGACACTCGCTCGTTTTTTTAAAATAAAAAATAAGTACCTAACTTACGTATTTTGAAACATTGTAAACAATGAATTGCATTATTTATATCAATCACTGGAAGGCATATTACCATTTGTTGTGGTTCGATCGAAGAGGTTGTTACATTAGAAATCTCTCGCTGAACCGTCCATTGCTGATAAAAAAATATATAATTTTGCAAACGAGACCATCGCTTTTGAAAATGTTATGCACCTGACTATTTTTTTACACGATTTTGAAATAACACGTTGCACAAAAAATAACGAAATTACATTTTTGCAAAAATTATTAGTTGTAATACGATTTCCGAAATTTATTTACAGTTAAAAGTAATATTATTTTTAAATATATACGGTTTTTTAAAGTTGGGTAACACATCCTTAAGCGCCTTTGAGGTGAGTTCTCACGAAAACGACGCTATATAAATCATCCAATTATTATAATTATTATCTTCACTTTTTTATGAATAATCTTTTATGCATGGTTTTCGTTGGAATGCATATATCGTGTTAAAAAGTATATCTTCTTTTATCATTTTCCAAGCTGTCAAAACTTGTTAAACATTGTACTGAACAGTTATCTAGTAATCACTGAATTCATTACAAAATCAGCAGGAGTTTGGGAGGGCCAAACGACGACTTATCTGTCTTAGAGATAGAGTCGGCGTGAAATAGAGAATGGAGAAAAATTATTGAGTATTTGCAGGGTTAATTAAATAAATTGAATCTTTTAAATGTATTGTAATATCGATATCCTTGTGAGTCCTATAACATATTTAAAAAATATTTTCATAAAATTGACGCCATTTTCTCCCTTCTCTCCTCTGCTGCATATGAAAGGAATGAACGAATGAACACTATAAACATTCGAATACAAATCAACATAAATATCAAATCATTTTCACAGCTCTGACGGTGTATCAGACGTTACAACCGGTTGGTATCAAAAATATAATTCAATGTTTAAGAAAAGTGGATTTAATAATGTTTGTTTAAACAAACCGAGTTGATTTATTATACCGGGGTGTTGCTGTATCACACGGCGAGCCGGGTTCGTATGAAAATGTTTACACGCTTACACGTAATTTATTTCCGTGAAGAATCCCTCACCGAGGGATAATAAAATACCTTAATGGAGGACACGCCAGGCCAGGAGACGTAAGCCGGTTAGCGTATCCACTGTCTTATTAAAAATGACCCGAGAAATCAACTTAAAAATGTCAACTCGCTTCTGGTTGGTCGGCCGTACGGATCCAGTCATTGGATACCGGAGTCCGCATACTCACAGAGACACCTGTTGTGTATGTATTAGTTTATTGTATTGCAGTACTACTGACTAAACGCATTTATGTAATCGTAACTTGTTACATATTTGTTGGCTGTGTTGTTCGGGTCGGCCGTTGACGGGTTTCGCTGTAACCGGACTCCCCTTAGCTGTGTCATCACCAAAACTTTGTTTACAACCCTAAGTAGCTGCGTATTAGTACCACCCCTAATAATGATTCCATGTTACCGCGCTTATTTTAAATCATCTCGAGCGACGAACGCGGCCGTGTGGAGGTGCTGAGCAGGCGCTCACTTATTTCATACAGTTTTAAGTAACCGTGACACGTCCAAACTGGGTGATTGATGGAAAATGTTAACATTTGGCCCGAAATAAACTTATACTCGTTAAAATTGTATATAAATGTGAGACATTTTGACGCAATATTATTTGACAACAAAAATTAGAAAAGGAATAATTAAGTCTGGATTTAAAAAATTATATATACTATAATTACACACACGCGTAGAATATTTGTACTATTCTCAATCTTCCCTTATAAAATTGGGAACGCGTTACTCGGATAAAGATATTTCGGAAATCTAGCGCATAGCTGAATCAATCCAAGTAGTTTCGGAACAATCAAAAGGGTCTCTTTGACTTGTACTACTAACACCATCTGATTTTATCTATATTATTATTGTCTGTGACGTACGAAGATTGTGTCCATTCTAGTAGTACTGGGGTTCTTTACTGAGATTATTTTATGAACATTTTTGTTCCTCGCCTAGTGCTTCCAACTACTCTAAATTACGTATTTCTTTTTGGCTGCTTAAGTTCTTGCTTGAACCCTCTGATAGTTTGGTCTCCTCTTGGGCTTTGTCTTTCCAGCTAGTCAAATATTTATAGTTGTGTGAAAAACTCTACCTGACTTCGATTCGAAATATTTGACATTGTTATAAAATCCGTGTCTTGTAATTGAGTCATTCATCGGTGACCATTTCCTCTTCCAAATTCCATTAGCTTAGTTTTAGCAATACTCATCCTCATAACTGCTATCTTTTTATTTGCAAAAAAATAACAGTTGACTTTGAACAGCATCGCATTTTACTAAAAATATTTTTAAATTATTTAAAAATAATAAAGATTAGAAAGTACCTATATATCATCGCTAATAAAAAATCCTATGTGCCGTTTAGTACATTCTGAGATGAACGAATCAATTTGTTAATTTTTCATGTGAATAATGGAGATATACTAGACAAAACATTGCCGTTCATCTGGAAAGTCTACCTAGTAATTATTTCAAGTAGGTTTTATAAATCTAGTTTGTGCAATTATTTTTTAAAACAGTTTTATTCGTTTTCTCAAAATATACTAAAACGTCACATAGGATTAATTAATATACAGCGACGATATGGAAGTCTTTTTTGAGTGTTTACATGGCTGTCATTGGTTGAACTGTGATCATTTTACACAATATAACGTACGATTCTGGAAAGTTGTATATACGGTATTTATATATCTCGCTTACTTTATTCAATACAAATACGCTATCGCCATTTATGAAATTGAAAAAATCATTGAAATTTGTCATTCCTATGAAAGAGTATATAGTCGGCCCTAGTAATGAGACTTCTAAATTTTTTTACTTGAGTAAGGAGCAATATTTTTTTATGTACAATATGTACACTAAACGCCCTGAAATTATTAATTTTTTTTAATAAATATTTCACTCAACAGCATTGTATTGACTGTTGGAATTACGATACTACAAAAATGCATTATTTATCAATGGACCGATATTTACCGAGTACGTGACTGTATCCTTGGCACACAGGATAATCACCGCCTGAACATGAGCTAAAATTTCTCAAAACGATGTTTACTTTAAATTCGTTTGAGCCTTTCGGAGATAAAGGACGCTCTCGTCACATTGGATCCTTTATCATCTCTCTCAGCGAGATATTGCGAAATATATACCTACCTTCAAGGGCGTAACTTCAATTTGGGCACCGGAGACAGATTTAATTTATGTGCCCAAAAAATGTGAAAATTTGTCATTTTTAAAATTTAAAATACAATTATCAAAATTTTAAGATTTAGTAAAAAAATTAAAATTCTCACCCCAATGACGGGGCCAAACCCAATGTGTTCTAACCGTGAAATAAATTACTTTAGTAACACGTCTTGGAGATGATAAAATTACCATGTTTTTGTTCACGATTGAAAATGACGGATTACAAAACTCATATAAGGCATAAATATTTACCTATGTTTAAACCTTTCCGGTTTCATTCCTCGGGATACGTCTAAGCGAAACTGTTTCGAGTCAAGAAAAACTATTTCGCATGTCGACGAAAAATCATGTAATCAATATTTGACTCACTTCCTGACCAACAATCGTTTTCATATTTAGCAAAGAGACGTATTTTTGATGACAATATAATAATAATTCATTAATTTTTAAAAATAATTTAAATGTATTATTTAAAATAATATTCAAAAAAATATTTATTAATATTCTGACGGGTTATTTTTTTGGAAATCATGCATGCCGGTGACATCAGTCGGGTGGTTTTATTTCTATTAATTCTTTTACTTCTATATATATTTTTATCACGTTTATCTGTACATTAAATATTATATTTTATACTAGCAGTTAAACAATTGGTTGTCACCGATTGAAAACTGTTAAATCCTGCGGACGGTCGAAAGCGGCCACTGCGCGGCCATTAGTGCCCGCTACGCAACCATCGGTGTCTGCAATTGGCTATCGGCCAGTACCTGCTGCTTTTTATACGAATTTTTTAATTTTTGAAACAGGCATCGCTAAAACTATGCACTTTATACCACAATTTTTTAATTTTTTTTTAAATAAGCGAGCATCATCTTTATCTTTTCAAATGGCTTTCTTACAATTGTATCATTTTCTAAATGCTTAGAAAATTTAAATTAAAAAAAGTGAAATAATTTAATATATAACATTTTTTAAATAATTTTGCGTTGCATTGCACATTCAACATTGGGCTTAAATCGAGGAACCACTCCGACGTCGACTACGCCACTGCCTTTTTCCATCGCTCAATTGCCAAATATAATTCAAACCGAAAACAACCTTCAGGCTGGAGGCTCATTCGACAACAATGTCGGACGTGTCGGTTGTATTATTTTCGCTGCAAATATAATTTAAACCGGCCGCTGTAATAACATTCGTGTCACCGAATAGCCCACCGCCATAACAACGATATTATTGTTTGAGGTTACTCTAAAATTTCGTTCACAAAATAAATAACTGAATAATGCAAAAGGAATTTCGCCGAATGAAATGAAATTTTAATGGTTTATAGTTTTTGCACTTCATTAAACTTATGTTATTTAAATTGTTTTGTTTGGTTCAATTGTAACGCACGTCTTTACAGACTTCGTCGATATTTTACTCTCTTTCTTTGAAAAAATTTTGGACCGATTTTTAACCCTTTTCCCGTGAGCTGAAACTTTGCAGTCAGACTCGCGGTGATGACAAATATGATCTAACAAATTTTCGTTTAAAAAAATATAATAATTATAGTATAATTTTGGATTTTTCGAAATTTTAACGATTTATGATGGTCCTGTTAGAAGCCTGAACAACCGTCGAGCTTGCATGCGAAGATGATGATTATGATGTAGACGAAGCGAAAGTTGTATGTCAGGACAGAAGAGTATGGCGCTCTATCCTCTCTGCCTAACCCCACGGGGAAACGGCGTGATGGTAATTAAGTAAGTAAGTAAGTAATTTTCGAGCTCGACGTGTCGAGTAGGCGTGAAACCTGTTTCAATGAGAAAGGAAGTATAATAAATACTTGGTTTTTATGGGTTATTTTTTTGATTTTATTATGCCCAAATTACTTTTTGCACTGCACAGCTTTCTGGTGTTGTATATTGAAGATTCATATATTAGGTCCTTACATATGAAATTGGCGTTTTGCCGTACTGGCAAATTTGATCTCAAATATCTTCTCTTTGGTTAGGAATTCCAAATCCAAATTTATACAGCTATTTACTCATGTACCTGTGTTTTGAAAATTATAACTCATTTGTTTTTTCCTCAATTGTTTTTTTCTTTGCGTCACTCAGTTTACAAAATGAAAAACTTGAAATATTGCGTTATTTACGAGTACGAGTTCCACCGTGGCACCAGTGCTGCAGAAACGGCTCGAAGGATTAATGATGTGTATGGCGACGGTGCCGCAAAAGAAAACACAGTGCGTTTTTGGTTCCAACGTTTTCGTTCTGGAAATTTCGACCTGCAGAACAAGCCCCGTGGACGGCCGGAGATCAAAGTTGATAATGAAGAATTGAAGGCTATTGTGGAAGCGGATCCATCGCAAACCACATCCGAGTTAGCTGCAGGCTGCGGTGTTAGTGATAAAACTGTTTTAATCCACTTGAAGCAAATTGGTAAGGTGAAAAAGCTTGAAAGGTGGGTACCTCACGAATTGAGTGAAGCAAATCAACAAACGCGCGTTGACTGCTGCGTTGCATTACTCAACCGGCACAATAATGAAGGGATTTTAAATCGAATCATTACCTGTGATGAAAAGTGGATCCTGTACGATAATCGGAAGCGCTCATCGCAATGGCTGAACCCTGCCGAACCAGCCAAACCATGCCCCAAGCGAAAATTGACTCCAAATAAATTACTTGTGAGCGTTTGGTGGACTAGTGCTGGTGTCGTTCACTACAGCTTTCTTAAATCTGGCCAGACGATTACGGCAGATGTCTATTGTCAGCAACTGCAAACCATGATGGAAAAGCTAGCTGCTAAATAACCGAGGCTGGTTAATCGCTCTAGGCCACTGCTGCTTCATGATAACGCTAGACCACACACTGCACAACAGACGGCTACCAAATTAGAGGAGCTTCAATTGGAATGTCTAAGACATCCATTGTACTCTCCGGACTTTGCCCCAACAGATTACCATTTTTTTCGAAATTTGGATAACTTCTTGCATAGGAAAAAATTCAACTCCGATGGGGCAGTCCAAACCGCCTTCAAAGATTTTATTGATTCCCGTCCGAATGGTTTTTTTAGTAAAGGGATAGATGAGCTACCTATGAGATGGCAAAAGTGCATAGATAGCAATGGTACATACTTAAATAATAAATTATAATTAAAAAAAATCGGCTTTATGTTCCTCCCATACTAACTCCAATTTCATATGTAAGGACCTAATATTATAATCCACCCACAAAAATATCTACATTACCAAAAAAAAAACTATACAATTTTTCATTTTTTTTCTCATTATTTTAAGGGTACTGACATATCCTTAAAAGAACTACCATTGAAAACTAGATTTTAGCATAGACTACCAAAATATACAGACAACTAATGTAAATTATGTGGTAAAAAATTTCTTCGAGCTTGTAAAATGTGAAACAATTATAAACATGTCAAACTAAATATCCTTAAAACATCTAATAATGTCTTACCAAATAAGTCACCAGACTTTATTACAAAAAAAAAGCTTTTAATCTAATAGAGTCGGATTGGAATGAAATTTTTAATAAATTAAAAAAAAACAGTAAACGTTTTGTTTACAGAGGGATTGAATTACGCAAAAATAAATACTTTAACTGCATTATAAATGTGTCTTAAATTTTGCTGTGTCAATTTTATACTCTGAGATATTTTAGACTATTTTTTTAACTAATTTTTTATTTAAAACAAAAAATATCTCAATGTTATATTCAATTTTGCATCCACTTTCTGGCGAACCAATAACTCGAACAGCGTGGAGCTTGTGGTCTCTTCTGCGCACTTATATTTATAGTAATTTTTATGGCAATCATCATCACTCTTAGCTCCACAATCCCTGGTGGGTCTTGGCCTCCTCAACTCGTCTCGGTTTAATGCCAGCTATCTCCAGTTCAGAAGCTCCGAGGCTGAAATGTCTTTGCGATGTTCTTTTTATGGCAATACGATAATATTAAATCAAAATATAATGTAATACGTATCATATTTGCAAATGTGTTTGTTATCTGAAATTAAGAAAGGTAATGTGAAATAAATCTATCTATCCATTGACGTATTATAATATAGACACGTTATTCCCA
The DNA here is from genome assembly GCA_016648135.1 of Agrypnia vestita. NCBI lineage: Eukaryota > Metazoa > Arthropoda > Insecta > Trichoptera > Phryganeidae > Agrypnia > Agrypnia vestita. Next base: position 43,745 of record JADDOH010002581.1, on the reverse strand, counting down.
TACTAGCCGGATTTCGTATGTTGCAAATATCGCATTGAAAGAGACAACAAATCACATAATCAAGTAATCACGTAAAAATCAGGTAATTTGAAGTCACGGTGACTAAAATAACATACTCATTCTTGCAATAGTGTAAGATACTCTGTTCATTTTTCCGCGTAGCGTCGCGCCTGATCACAACGAAGGTCCGTTAGATCTTACTTTTGAGTTGCGAAGGTTTCACGCTAGTAACGTATCTACAGTTTTTATAACATTGAATGTTTTTCAATGTTTATTCAATAATACAAATGTATACAAAGTTTAGTGTTTACAAAATTAATTAAGCTTTTTTCATTATTGCTGAGAATCTTGGCAGCAAGTAAACACTAAATTGATTTGACGCCCTGCCTGCTATACTAGTAATTTACTGTATTATAGCAGACAGTGCTCTTCCAGTAGTATATTGTTCAAGAATATTTATTATTTATATAACATTTGTGAATCAATCTTATTTCCAATTAAAAATGAGTAATAGTAATAATTAAATGTTTACAATTTAATAATGGTGTTAATTCTATTATAGACAAAGAAAAAAATGATCTGAAGAATATTTAATAAAATAAAACAATTAAAAGTGTTTAAAAAGATGAAAGTAAATGATCTTATAGGATTATTGTAGGTATCTATCTATTTAGGCGATATTGTTTGGTCGCTTGCGGCATACGAGCGTCCATCCTACACTCTTCTTCTTCTTATGCTTCATCTAGGACTGCGTCCTGTCATTGCTCGCAGCCTGCTCCTGATACATACAGATGTCCAGCTATCTCGCCATCTCTTATGCGGTCTTCCTGGGAGTCTGGTACCAGCTTGTTCGCTGCCATGCTCACTACTCTCTCAGTACAAGCTCTCTCCACACGATCTCTCCAGTAACGTCTTCTAGATCTTCCCCATCGGACAATATCCTCGACGTCACAAGTTCTTCGTATTTTGGAATTCCTCACTCGGTCTCGGATTGTCAGTCCCGCAATGGGTCGGAGAGTCTTCATCTCAGTTGTTCTTAGGAGATTTTTTGTTCTGGTAGTGTCAGCCCTTGTCTCGATACCGTACGTCATGATTGGGCGGACACAGGTCTTATATATCTTCACATTGCTCTCCTTGAGCGTATGTTCGTACATATGTTCAAGGAGCATATGTACGAACATTTGCTCCTTGAACATATGCCCCTTGAGCATATGTACGAACATTCGTACGCATATTAATTTAAAAAAAAATCTGGACGTCACGAATTGTCAGCGCCTTCGTAAACAAGTCGGGAATTTTTCCGTCGCAAATGGCTCGAACCACGGCCGCGTCTCTCCCGGAGTCCGCCAGGGGTCCAGCACTTAATCTTGTAAACAGCCTCCGGCGATAATCCTTATGGATGGGCGAACACGCGCACCTTACACACTCCTTTACACCCATTCACGAATTTAATATTTTACTTTGTACTAATCCCCGCGCGGCCTCGTCTCGGCCACCGAGGACGCCGGATAAATCTCGAAATTTATTATTCCTTCACGGTTTCGGATATTTTCGTTTCCGCTACAGGGGGTTGCTAATTGTTGACGATTACATTTCCCAAAATTATAATTATTTAACAGAGTGTTATGGGCGCTTCTTTACAAAAAAAACACCTAATTGACAACAGCGTGTTAATCTTGTCAAGGACAAGCCTAACTAAGCACTAACTAGCCTACAGAGCGATCAGGAATCTACGAGGGAGAGAGAGGAAGAGGGGGCGAGGTCTAAATAAATGTGATATATATTGCTGAAAAGATAACAATACTATGGTTGTGTATATATATGTATAGTGTTGTGAACATAGAAGTGTAGTGTTGGTCCTGACGAAGAGACGTCTCGAAATCGGTAGACCTAAAATCTGGTAGTGGTTTATACTAATTTAACTAACACTCTGTTATAATGTCTAACCACAAAGTTAATGCTTTAAATATTAATAATATGATTACTTACTTAAATCCTGGTAACCGGCTGGTTTAGTTTTAGACATAAAATCTGGTAGTGGTTTATACTAATTTAACTAACACTCTGTTATAATGTCTAACCACAAAGTTAATGCTTTAAATATTAATAATATGATTACTTACTTAAATCCTGGTAACCGGCTGGTTTAGTTTTAGACATAAAATCTGGTAGTGGTTTATACTAATTTAACTAACACTCTGTTATAATGTCTAACCACAAAGTTAATGCTTTAAATATTAATAATATGATTACTTACTTAAATCCTGGTAACCGGCTGGTTTCGCTGGCCAGATCTGTAAATGGTTATTTATTATTTACGATATTTAAAAATCCCTGTACGTGGAGCTTTCTTAGAATAATTTGCGACAAAAAGTAACCCAGTTAATACGTCACGCTCCTTGCTATTTTTTATTCAGTATGAACAAATTTTGGTACTATTTTCTTACTAGTTTCCTACATGCAAATTTCAATTAAAAAAGGCAGTTTTTCAACCAGAAGATGCGCTAAAATCACACTGCAATTTTGACTCGTCCTTAAAATATGTCGCTTTGGATGCGCTAATAAAATGATAACTATATTACTACAGTTCACGGGAAAAGTTGATCGCAAGTAGCACCGCTGTTGTAAATTAGGAGTTTTTTTGTAAAAAGTGTCCATGACAATTGGAAGCAACTATCCCTCATCAGGCACTCAAACATTCTAAATAGTAAACACAAAAGAAATGTTTTGAAAGATCACCTTTTGGAAATGACGGACAGTTGATTATTTTAACTCTAAAGACATGTTTGTCCATTATGAACATTGTGCAACATTTTCGTTTTAAAAAATATTTTTTCAATGATTTTCAAATTCGTCCCGGATAATCTGCATTCCAGTTAATCATATCCCAGATAATCAGGAGTGTGCTGTATCTATGTATCTATTTTTTTTCTGGAGATTAGTTATACTTAAAAATTGATATTCTATTACAGATTATGGATATTTTCTGCGGTTTCTTTAACAATAAATTATAAATTATGTGTGTTTATCAATAGTACCTACCTATCTAACTTTATTATTTAACCATGGTATAATGGTGGATAACTGTTTTCATACAAATAATATTTACAATATTCAAATTAATGTAACTATATAAATATCATTCCTCGCTTCCTACCTAGATTATCAATGCTTTCTTCATTCTTTCTGTCATATTTTAGTCTTTTGGTAGTAACTTCTAGAGGTACTCGATCATTTTTTTCTTCTTAATGCTCAGTGCTAAGAAGAATATCTCAGAATAATTTTTTGCTTATTACTCCCTTTATATTAACTCGTGGCGTCTGTCTGTTTCTTTGACGCAAAAACTTTGGATCGATTCTTAACCCTTTTCCCGTGATCCAATCGAGCTGAAACTTTGCAAGTAGACTCGTGGCGACAATCAAGAAGATTTATCAAATTTTAGTTAAAAAAATTAATAATTATAGTATAATTTTGGATTTTTAGAAATTTTTAATGGTTTTTTCGTACAACTTACTCAGTTGTATGAAAATATTTCGACGTATATGGTAGACACTAAACCTGATTATAGTATAATTTTGGATTTTTGAAATTTTTTATTACTGCCTTTCGTAGCGTCGCCCGACCGAAGCCCAACGCGTAGTTTAAGCGCCAAACCAGTTTCCACTAGTAAATGAGAAAGGGAGTATAATAAAAACTTCGTTTTTATGGGTTAGCTTTTTTAAAAATATTATTTACTCTTATGAAATCATCATAATTGTTTAGATTTAGGAAAATTGTGTCCATAAAAATTTTGCGTTACTAAAATGATTCTTTGCTTTAAATAAACGTGAGGCGTGAGATCACCCTGTATTGTAATTTATCCAATGTAATAATATTTGAGACCATATCGGCGGGCACCTGTGAGGGCATCTGGTGTTACGGCTTAATTTACCATGAAAAAGGTTTCAACTCGACAATATTAATGTTTTTTCCCTCGCACAATGGGAATGTTTTGACCGGGCCAATAGTTTGAAAGTATAAAATAATATAATATAAACATTTGTTTACTTAAGCTTCTGCGTCAGAAAATATCTTCAAACAATGCGGCCATTCTTATAAAAAAATACCCTAACAAATTATACATCTCTCGCTTGTGTGAAAATAATTATAATAAATAGTTTTAGATATGAAATAGATATTTAATGTTTATACAATGAGTATTACGTACAATGATTTAAAACATGCCATTGTCAGTTTTGTTAATCCTGACTAGCAGAAGCAACCGGCTAGCTGTAGGTTGTTTTCGCTCTGCCCTGGGGGCAGCTTTATCGCTTTTTATCACTTCGTGGTTATTGATGACGATGATTTAAATTATAGATTATTATTTTTGACACTTTTGTCCCGATTAGATGTACGGCGTCCTAACATTGACTGAATGGGCCATTTTGAACCTCGTGAATCTGACGAATCCAAAAAAAATTAACATCTTCCGTCTTCAATCCAATAACATCATTAAATCCTACCTGCATTGTATACTATGTTTAGGCAGAGATCCATTAAATGTTAACTGACTAACCTTCACGCTATTTCCCCGCAGAGGTCGGCGGGTAGGATAGAACGCCTATCATAGCACACCACTTTCTGCTACATTCATACATCTTCCCACTAAATTGTATAATAATGAGGTATATTTAAGAATCACATTATAAAATGTATAAATAAAAAGTATATAAGGTTAGGCATCGAAGAGATAAAAAGGAACTAACGATGAATATTACCTGATAAAAAATCTTCTTCTTCTTCTTTGCACTGTCCTAACTCATTGCCTGTGTAGGCTGTTGGAGTCGGCTCTTCTCGTTCTCAGGCTATATCTTCTTCACTTCTGGGTATAGCTTTCATCCAGGCCTGTTTCTCTGTAATATTTTGGAGCATCGAGTCATCCAGAACTTTTTTGATCTTCCTCTAGAGGACTATCGATGAAGCTCCATGGACACTGCCTACTTCACGGAGTGGTCTGATGTCTGGTGGTCTCTGTCTTATGTGCCCATGCCATCTCAACTGTCAACGTCAAAAATAATGGAATTATTTTAAGGACAAAATTATACTCATCTTCTTTTTACATGACGATAATAGTTTATCATATGTGGGGTATAAAAGCAAAGGTAGCAATATCCAAAAAATGTTTTGAATGCTGTTACCGACGATTAATAATTTAAAATGTACTGAATTCTAGATTTTATGCGTCTATCCCTGCCAAAATCATGTTTCCTATAAATTTATATGCTTTTTTTACTATAAAATATTATAAATTAGCAATCTCGATGATTGCATTATTTTTTTTTGGATATTGCCTTTGCTTTTATACCCCACATTATCAAATCAATATCATATAAGTGGATTTTTTTGATAGTGAGAACAGTGCCCTTATAGTATCCAATCATCCATAAATAATATTGTCAAGTGTCATGATGTTGGTAAATTTCAAATAAAATTTCCACCCTCGATACAACGTCATTCACCACAAATGTCACAAGGTCCAAATTAATGTAACGTATGTGTTTATTAAACGATGAAAATATAAACAATGACTTTTTCAAATTGAACCGAAAAAAGTACCAATTTGAACTGGTGATTTATCATAATTATTCGACAGTTATCCCAATGAATGTGGTTTGTAAGAATGCCGATCTATCAGGGTACCGCTATGGTCGCGGCCCTCGGTACCGAGCCGGCGACGCAATGCGTGGACGTAGGAGTTAACGTTGTATCCGGACAATTTAGGGAGAATAGATAGAATACTTTACTCATTGGTCGGTGGGAAGCTACATTATTTCAACGGTGGAATTTTTTAATCAATGGGCGTGTTTATGGAGAATCTCTACATTATTTAAACACAGATATACCGTTTATACGCCCTAATTAAAAAAAATCTTCTAAATTCATATAATTCTTTTACAAATTAATGTCTGAAATGATAATATTTTATTAAATGAACAGTTTTTTATAAGATATAGGTAATAGTTACTTGAAAAAATCCTAAACTTTTGTTTGTCGGTAAAATACTCTCTCTAACTAAGTAAGCTACGTCAGCCTAGTTCATGTAAGTTTGGAAATCTCCGCAAATAGAAAAATTAACAAAAAACATTAAAAATTGAAAGACTTAATTGATCGGAATGGATCTGAATTCATCTTGTCTAATAATTAAATCATGCAAGTTATTAATATGCCATCAAACATGTAATATTTGGTCTTATGGTATATATTTGGTTATATATTTGGTAAATATGATGCTCAGTTAGATTTTGCAACTGCTCAACATACCTTTTAAACATATACAGGTAGCTAAAAAATTATAACTAAGGGCATATATTAAATATCTAATTTCTTAGAATCTTGTTACAAATTGTTGCTACTTGGTAAATTACTTTATAATTTGTTATCATGTTAATTACCAATTAATTACCAACCAAATAAACCATGACAACGCGTGATTTAAATCAAATTTTTATATGTTATCTATAACTATAATTAAAACGCGGAAATCAATGTGTTTGCTATGTACCACGAACAATTTTCAATAACAATATAATTTTATAAATAATACCTTTATGCCGTAATTAAAATAAAAAAATTTAGTTATATTAAAATTTTGTTTTACATGTATAACATTATTAATGCCTGATTTTTGTCAATTTCTAAATCGGCATTAGCAATATTTGATTTACTGCTACAATGTATGATTTTTAAATACCTTAAATAGAAACATGAGTTAAGTACAATTAGGAGATTATGAAATATATATAATGTCGTGATTCTAACATTTTTATTAACAAAAAATAAGAAGGAAACAATTATTTATAAGTGTAGTATACTTGTAATAAAATTATTCAAACTGCAAAGTATATTTCAATACAGTGTTAATTGTGTAACATCTTAAAAATACTTGTGCTAAGTAGGCGAACGATAACAATAAATTATTACAGTTGATGTATAAAAAAGGCAATAATATGTTAATGTAAGGAACAACATTTTTACTGATTAATTTCTGATGTACTGGTTTTATCATGCGATTTTATCAATTTTTATTAACAATTTTCGATTTTTTTCAGGCTGGAGGTATAGACCTCAAAGAAAACCTGGCTGCAGGAGCCGCTTCCTGGCCCTACCCCTCCGTGTACCACCCCTACGACACCGCCTTCGCTGGCTACCCCTTTAATGGGTAAGTTGTCACAAACAATCAATCATTATTATTAACAATTAAACGTTATTATTAACAGCCGTCGACCGCCCAAGTTAAATTTAACGGATGTATTGTGTTAATTGACTGGTGTAATTGTTTGCCAGCCTCTGTTCTGTGCGCGCGTGATTATTCTGACATATAATTTTTCAAAGTATTTTAAAACGTCTGTACCCGTGGTGTTAAAAAATAACACTCAAGGTTTTCACTGCCAATTTGTCTATATTTTATTTTGTTAATATTTTATGTGACTAATTAAACTTAATACCTTGTTGTACATAATCTGGTATATTTTGCATCGTGATAGAAGTATAATAATGGCATATAATAATAATTTTATTGCACTTTGAGATATGGTAAAATTATACAAAATAGCTGGTCGTACCCGGCGTTGCACGGGTTAAGGATTAAGTAAAACATGAGTTTGTGAGGGAAAACAAAGGGTCCGCTGTTCTCTAAAAAGCAATGTTTCCATCTAATGTTAACACAAGTTATTGTAACATCAACACACTAACTTAGATATATGGTATTGCAGATTTTTTTGTAGATATTAATGTCCTCTATAAAACTGTAGTACATTACTTTGCTCTATTGGCAATAATTTCCGCAGCGTACGCAATATAAGGTTTTTTTTTCGTAATTTTTTCACACGTTGGGTTACATTATCGAAGTTTTCATACGGATCCCTAAAATTTTTGAAAATATTCTATAGCCTATGTTCATCAGGGATATTGTAGGGTTCTGAATGTGAAAGAATTTTTCAAATCGGTCCAGTAGTTTCGGATCCTATTCACTTCAAACACACAATCAAATCTTTCCTCTTTATAATATTAGTATAGATAAAATGAATCCATTTTTGATCACGCAAAAGTAGGTACATATAAATTGCTCTTAAAATAAAATAAATTGTTTAAAACCAAAGAAAGATAATTAATATGAAATAAGAATATCCGGTAGAAGTAGCCCCGATAAAAGTTTTGTAATTTAATTTTGAAACTTAAAAATCCTTCCGAATCCCGAAACATGTCCTTCTCACCGATTTGGTCTCGCCGACCGTTATCTTTGTATACAGGATACATTTCCAGCGAGTTAATAATTTAGCTGGTCCTCCACTCAAAATGGACGGACTCTTCTTTTTCCTTCCTGGACACAGGATTGCAGTTCGGGTCGGACACGCACGCTAGATTTGGGGAAAATTTTTAAATATTTTTTTATCACAAATCGCGCGAATTACACAAATTTAGTTTTAAAAATTTATCGAATATTTATTATATCTATAAAAGTACATACCTGCATTTTTTGTTCATTTTCATATATACACATATTTAAAAATATTCGTCGCTACTTATGGCTATCCCGTTCACTGATCATATTCTCTAAGCAATCTAATCATTGTAAAGAACAATTTTATATAATTATACTAAGCAAAAAATGTTTCATTATATGCATGACATATACATTGAGCCATTTTATGCGTGTATTTAATTTAATTATTTTATGATCTGCTAATTCTTGCGTTAGCTTGTTTTTATAATTTCTCTGTCGTTTTGAAGTTTAGATGGCATACGTATGCGATTGAGTATTGTGAGTTCCCATGTGAATTTGTAATCCCAATTCATTTGACAATCATGTATGATAAATTTAAAATAATGGTTTACAATATGCAATATACATAATATGTATCCTTCCTTCCTTGAATTCCTTATCTTAGTTTATACTTTCAATCACTCTGATTTGCTTGTTTTAATAAATATTTAATATTTGTTAATGCCATTACCTCATATATTTTATCAAATAATGTGAAAATACCAAATTTTACCAGAATTTCATCATTTCACATTTATAATTCAATAAAAAAGATAACTGATTTGATTACATCATAAATGACCAAGCAAGTAAGTGAAATTATTACAGAGTATAAAGAATAACCCCTCATTCAACAAGCAAGGGGTTTGTTCTCCACTGTGACGTTACGAATATTTTGAAAATAAAATATATTTTAGAATCTTTGAAACCATCATTATTATCATTTTTATAGTTTTTTCTTTATTTCCGTTTATTAATAATTATTTTCCTTCTGAACATGTATTCACCCTAGAGGCTTGGGTATTGGTGTGGGAGGCGAGGGTGGTTTTACACGGCTCTACAACGAAGCGGTCGAGGGTTTTCCGTTCACCACGAATTATTAATGGCGTCAATAGGGTGCCAGTGGCCATCGAGACTGAATTTGGCCACCACTCAAACCACAACCCTTTGCGATTTTCATGAGCCATTTCGGAGCCATGTGTTTTTCTTTTATTTTCACCCCATTGCAGTACGTGCCTTATAAAAGACAGTATAAAAAAATATTATAACCATTATGTCAGTTTTAAGTACTGCATTATTATTACACTATTAAACTCTCAGTATCTCCCGAGCAAAGCTTAGATATATATACTAGGCATGAATCAATTGAGAATTACAAAAATGTATGCATTTTGGCTCGCTACATTAGAATTTTTTTATCATAACAAAAGTATTATTATTACAATCTTTGGATAAGTATGCTTTATATTTAAATATCCATTAAAGTTTATAATAGTGATAATTTAGTATTTATTGATGATTTAATTACATAATTAGATTAGTCTGACTATGGCGCGTACAGCGGATTTGCATTGTGTGGATGGTCGATTACATAATGTAAATCAATAATATAACGCATCCAAATAAGTGAAAGGTTCTTCAGAACCACATCTGAGCAAGCAGATGTTAATCACTTCTTATTTGAATACCTTCATTGAGATCTTCTGAAATAAAATTGAATAGTGCAATAAGCATAATTAAACAAATCAAATTAATTCATATTACGTAATACAATTAAAAAACAATATTAAAAAAAATACCATTAAATTTTGCACAACATTCTCGAAAATCTCACTTCCGGTGACAGTGTTTGCAAACTTATTATTTTTGACTCAAAAAATGCAAAAAAGTTGTCTCACAATAAAGCTATTTGTAAATATTAGAAACTACTGTAAAATCCTTACAGTATACTATATTTGATGTTAAAAATGTATTAATATACATAAAGCGGCATAATATATAGTTAAGTATTTTGAAAAATGTACTATAATAACAAAAATGTCACATATAGGTACATATTAATAAACTTCACCAAAATGAAAGATATTAAGATATTATATTTAAGAAGGCAACTGTCATAGATAATTTCATTAAATGTAGTTTAAAAAAATTAATTTTTAATAACACCATCACCACTGGTGACATTTATCTAACTATTGTGTACTACGTAGATCCATGGAATTAATTTTAATTTCGATTAACAAAAGTTTATATTTTAAGAGTAACTTAATTACTGCAACTATTATTAAATTCATAACTATAAAACATTAAAACACCGCCATATAACACGAAAGGCAGTAAAATGGTAAACAGAAATATACCAAACTTTCAACACAACTTTTGGCCTAGTCTAAATCAAGTCGATGCAGGTAAATTAAAATGAGTATTAAAAACAAAGTAGAAATTTAAAAATAGAAAATAAAAATATATTAACTTGTCCGCCTCAGTACAGGAACCCCTAGTGAGGAGGACTAAGAACACAAATATCAACTATAACATTGTACATACATACTATTATATTAAATATGTTAAATTGTATCTGAATAGAACCTAATAAAAATAAATAAATACCCTAATAAAAAATGAATAGTTAATAAGTAGTATTTTTCATTAAGTACCGCGGCTCTTCTTTGACAAGTAAAGAGGTTATCTTTTTTATGTTCCTGATGTGACGTCATGCTAAGCGCACGGTTCCCCCGCGGACGTACAGTAAATCTGATGCATCAAAACATTTTAAGCGTAAGCGTAAGCGCCTGTTAACGTGGAGATATCATCTTTATACGCCATTATAACAATAAATTACTGCAATGAATACGGTTTAGAGATTCGTCGTTCTGGAGTTCTTGATCGCTTCCTGATGAGCATATTAAATTTTAACCTTGCGTACGGGACCATCTGTTCAAACAAAATTCTTAGCGAGGCGAATGATAATCTTTTGACAAATAATTCCTCAGGATTCTGCAGCTATAGCAAAATGTATGTTGAAACTAACTAACTTACCATCACGCCGTTTCCCCGTGAGGTTAGGCAGAGAGGATAGAGCCCCACACTCTTCTGTCCTGACGTACAAGTCTCGCCTCATCCACATTCATACATCTTCGCATGCACGCTCGCCGGTTGTTGACGCTTCTAACGGGACCGTCTTCCAGTATCTGGTTAATCTCGCCCTCTCTTTCTGACGCCATCAACACTTGCATTATAAATCTTTCTTACCATTATTTCCTCATTCATTCGCTCAACATGCCCAAATCATCTGAGCGACCCTTTTTTAATTCTATTAATTATGCTAAGACCAACTTTACATTCGTTCCTAATATCTGCATTCTTTACTCCATCATAAATTGATTTGCAACACATACCTCTGAGGGATCTCATCTGCATTGCATTTGATCTACTTTCGTTACTCTTCTGCCAACTCCAGGCTTCCATACATCAGTGTTGGTACCAGAATTCCATTATTTACCGCTAATTATGCCTCGGTAGACATATTTCTATATATAAACTATTGCGTTCAAATTATGTATTAACATGTTCCATGTTAATGTTTGTTCCATAAAATAATATTCATTAGATGGCTTTGATTGTGAAATTTAATGATAATGATAGCTCACCCACCTCAAGACAATTGTTCGTCGAAATTCACAGTCAATATAGGTATTGCATATGAGTTGAAGATTTTCATATTACTTTTGAGGGCGAGACAATTAAAATTTCATAGGCTATAATCGAATTGGGTATGTTTACTCTCTGAAACCACCAATATTATTAGAATATTATTAATTTCTGTAAAACCAAACGCAAGAAGTTATTTTAACAAGAATCTGTGAAGGTGCCAGCATGTACCTAGATTTACATTAAATTTTTTAAAGTTATACATATTAATGCGTTAGGGTAATGAAACGCGTGCGAAGTTAGCCGTCAAAAAGAGTAAAGTATATATATTTCATTTATTGAGTTCACCTGTACGAGACGCAGACTGAAAACATAGTAGGGGAAGGGTGCAAGCACTTCTACAAGCCTTCTGTCCAGCAATGTTCCAACGCAAGCTATACAACACAGCACGTGGATTTATATATTCACGTGAAAGTACAACTTCTAACTCAAGTACACCCGCTTTCTTTATTTTATATGAGATACAGATGCGTCCAATGATCTTGCAAATGATAATTGAAAAAAAGCCTTAATTTTTTTTATGGAACACTAAAAATCTGGAACTAAAATTTGAGTAGCCAACTTTGACTTATTTCTTATTCATATATTATTTTTCTTTCTGTCTTAATTATCTACCAACATGCTGTTTTGATAAAATAGCACTACATTTATTTGCCATAACTTTCTTCCTTCTTCTTTCTTTCTTTCTTCTTCTTCTTTCTTTCTTCTTCTTTCTTCTTTCTATAGAATTTTTTAAGCGTTATATTTTTTTGTGAGACCGGTGCATTAGACTAGACCACGGCAATCACTAATTTCGTCCAGCGAGTTTTTGCAACCCTCTCCAGCTCTCACGTCACAAGTTTGATAATATAATCTGCATAACCTAAAAAGGTTTATCTTGATATTCTCGACGTCTTTGAAACTGGTAAAAATTCCAAGAGTGTTCGCGGACATTCGTCGATGATTGATTGTGAGACACGAGGCCATGGGTCCCAAATTAAGAACTCAAGAATCCCGAAGGCTTTGAATGGAGACCCCGACCGCGTTGGCCGCAAGAAGACCAGCGGGGGTCCGACAAAAACATACGTTTATTGCTGTAGCCATCAAAGCGGCCAGAACGGCGGGTGCAGGAAGCGCTCATGCATTATGTCGATGGTATTTTTACTTTAGCCGAAGCCGTTGACCAGTCTCGAATATTATGTCTAATCATTACCGTTGGCTTCCTAATAGCCAGAGTGACAGTGAACCGATTTGGTCACAGTCCACGTCCTTGTTGCACAGCTTATTTAGCTTATTTTAAGATTTAAGCGGAAACTTTAAGTACTTAGGAAAAAATCTATCTTTTCAACAAAAGATCTTTTTAAATTGTTTCCAGTACCAAACGTGGATGATATTTTCAAGCAAGTTTCCATATTAAAAAATGCAAAGAAAAATAAAATAAGTTTCCATATTGAAAATATGCAAAGAAAAATACCTTACAGAAAAACAGGAATATTTCAATCATATGAGAAATGGAGACCAATTTATAATGCCTAAATTTAAAACAACCCAAATGCAGAACCACTATATTTATAAAGTCATTAAATACTACAATAATTTACCTATCGAGATATGCTGCAACAGTAACCTCTCTGAGCAAATCAAAAAAATTAAAGTCTTCCTAAAATCAAACTTAAATTCATAAATCATTTAAACCTATAGCTTTTTTCAAAATACTTCAATACTTCATTATCAAATTACCTTTATTGCAGTATTATTAAATGACTCGCATATGTACCTATATATAATCATAACAACCTACATCAGAATCAAAAGCTTCCCTTCACTGATGAAGTCTACATGACTACAAAGTATTTAAAAAATTCAATTTGATATGTAAATATATAAGAATTGTATGTGTACCATACATTAAATAAAAAAATTCACCTTTTACTAAAATATTTTTCAATTAAAAAGTTGATGCCCTAGAGCACAGAAATAAATAAAATTTGAATCGCCTGTTTATACGAAATCGAAGCGTTTTAAAACCCGCAAAAATTAAATAATGTTTCCCGGAATTTAACGATTTATAATTCTATACATGTGTTAAATGCAGATTTGCCTTTCAAATCTTGATTTTAATGTCATCAGAAAGTATATTCCGCAGTACAATAATTTTAATTAAGAAGACACTTAAAAATCTTTCCAATAATGGGCGTGTTCTCTTAATAACGACAAATATTAGTCATAAAAAAACCTTATTAATGTTTTTAGCGCAATGTTTGTGGTTGGATATAATTATTCATTTTAATTAACTAAAATCTTTATATTAGCGACTTGGAGTGACTTTACGTTTACCAGTCTCGATAGCACTGAATCTCCTAGATACACCGGTAGTATTAAATTTACTCCAAGTAGTTTGTACAAAGTCTTTAAAAACTAATATTTTCAAATAGTGCTTTTAAACCGTATTTTCATTTTATTAATAATATCTTATGATGTTACCACACAGTTATTTTACTATTATTGAAGATCTGCTATTATAGAATGATAGTGCTATCATTGAAATACTAACCATCTCTTAGTTTTAATAATCTAAACAAGATAGTGGGATAGTAGGCTGAGTTTTAAATAATAATGTATTGTTTTTTATGTACCCAATATTCTATTAGCGTCTTATTGAAAAAAGACTAAGGTTTATTTTAGGTTACGGTTTTATAGTTAAATCACATTTTACTATGAACATCTATAAAACAATTAATGTAAAAAGTTTCCTCTTAAACTTTACAGTTTAATATAATTAAATATTTTTACGTATACGAAAACAATACTTCCCAAACTGCGGCTCAAAAATATAACACTTGTGCGCCCAGCTCGCGTGTTCTTAATACATTTTCTTTTCGTTTCTGTTGGCTAAAAATGTTTTTTTTCGAAGCTAAGTTGCGATAACTAAAAAAATAAATCCTTGTAGTGATCCTTCGTGGTTGAGCCCAGGTGTAGGTGTTAATATATTTATTTATTTAAATGATATATTACGAAAAAGTTTGAGAGACTGTTGAAAATGATGCGTAGGTCGAAATTGAATAGCGATACAAATAATGATATGCAAATGGTAGTTTAAAAGTGTGATATATTACGAGTATCTTAATTTATATGAAATATGTGGGATTTTCTTACCCGGTTTCTCGTAATCATTTAAGTATAAAATATTGTTCTGAATGAATATTGTAAGTCCCATTTTCGATTGCATATGATTTATTTAAATATGTATTTATAGAATAGGATTATTAATTTAAAGCTTTAACTTATTAGATTCATATTCATCACTTGTGTCTACAAATACTAGTATACAACTGTGATAACTTAACATCACGTCATTTCTCCGCCGGGGTGTGCAGAGAAGAAGAAGAACGTCACACTCTTCACACGTCCTGACACACAACTGTCGTTTCAGCACTATTCATACATCCTCCCTATTTGTTGAGGCTCCTAACAGGACTCTCTTTCAGCATTTCGTAAACCACATAAACCCTGATAATAAAGTGTATTTTAAAAATTAATAATTTTACTTTGAACTAAGGTAATATTTACTAATTTAAATCGCTATTTCTCTCATAATATTTCGTGTAGCCCTTTTTTTCTACTAACACAAATTATTTTAAAATATTGATATATTTTCAAAACCTTGACTCACTTAACGCGTCTCTTGAAATCTTTCCGAAATCTGTACTAAAAATCAACTATTATTCTATCCATTTAGTATTTAAAATATCAGAAATTACGAGATGATACTGAGAAATAGATATTATAGAGGCGTAATCACCACGAAATTAATTTTAAACATTTCCGTGAAATCAACCCCTTCAAACGCGGTTGTTTCTTCCCTGCCACAAACCACGGACCTTTTCACCCTTTCTAATACACTCGAAAATTTCACTTTATATTCCACCACTTAATTTAAAGCAATGAAATAAGGATTCACTACCAAGAGGTCGTAGAGAAATTAAATAGATATTTCACAGGTTCAAAATAACTTAATAAACCTTTAACATTATTTAATATTAATATTCTTGGTTCTGTATCGATGAATTTAACTGTGTTAAATTAAAAATAATTGTTTCTATTTAATTATTATGATATAAATAATTTTTATAGAGGCATGTTTGACGCAAAGTAGCATTCATATATATAAAATGTCAATATTTCTATCGGTCAAGATTGATTCCAACACTATTTAATCTGACTTCATCACAATATACGAAAAGTTATACATATAATTAAATGAAATCATAAAAATATAATTTTCACATGTATAATGCATTTTTATAATCACATTGCAGTAAAGAGAAAATAAATTTCGTGTGTCAACAGTAAAATTGAATATTTCGTGAATTTCTCGTAAAAGAAATAAAAAATTTGTAAGCTTGTTTTTTTGTTGTACATTATCATTCGATAAAGTTTTCACCACCATATAATTTAGTTAAAAATATCTTGCAGTTAAAATTATCCAAATTTTTGCTATTTTTTATGCCTATACACTTCATCCCGCAGTCATATAAAATTGTCTTGGACGCAACCCAAAAATCGGAATGGAAAATTATAAAAAAAAACATAGTTCTTTTAACGAACCGTTATTATTTGAGTCAATTATTTCTCCCAGCAAAGTACCAATTTATTCCTAATTTAATTAATACGAAATCACATCTCGACCACACCTCCCACGAGATTCATTTATTTTTCAGTAGCGCACATTATCCACTATTTGAGAGGAGGGGAGCATTAACGGAGCTAATGCCCCCCCGCTACCCCTCGCGTTTCTTCCCCCCTATCATCGCTCGGTTAACGAGCCGTCACTGGCCGACTGCAGCAGTGGTGTAGCATGATTTATGCATTTTTAATTGCGGGGCAAGAGTTGGACCCGGCGTCGCGACGTGTACAGGGGCGTACGAATGCGACGCTGCTTATTTTTTCCCGCCCTGAAATCCGCCGCGCAGATAGTACGGTTTATTTTTTATTTCCAAAAAATTGGAATGACTCCATCCAAAACATTCAACATTCATAATCGTGGGTCTGAGGCGAAATTTCAAACTACCGAACTGCATAGCATTAATTTTTGGACTATTTTAAGCGCCTCGTATTTTTTTCATGTCAAAGGCACCGCTTTTTTTAAACAGAAAAGTATTATTAATTGCCTCGGTAAAAAATGATTCATTTGAGTTTTATAACAAAGTAACATAAAGTGAAATATGCTTTTTTGGTCAATGTTTGGTCTAATTAAAATTAGACGTCCATCCGTTTTCGTATTATGTTTTAATCGGATGTATTAATATTTTTCCTGTGTAACACGCAGACTTAAAATACATAAAATAAAAAATTGTCCTCTGGTGGTCAATTTTATTGTATTTAGAATATGCCATATATGTATGTACATGTCGACTTCATTAATAATATATTTTTTAAATTAGATGTGTTGGAGCATTAAAATTTACTACCACACTATGATTTCTCAAATGATTTTTGCAATACATATATTCTACTGGCACTATTTATTTACTAGTGGTTTTAAAACGATAACTTTAGATAAATATTTTGATTGATAGTATAAAAAAATCTTCATATGAAGAAGTACTTCATTTTTATTATTCTAAATCTATTTCCATCGCTGAAGTAAGAGTATGAATGGATGCAGAAATATATTGAGTTTAACTTTAAATACCTCTTAACTTGGTTTTGTACAAAGGCTATAATTGTTAATATTAAAATACTGAATCGTCAATATTTAATTATTTATATTTTTTGTACGCATTCAAAAATCAATTTAATGTCGGGAAAAATAAATCTCCATTTGTTTCCAATAAAAAATTTCCAGTTTAGCGAATGTGCGAACATGTTGTCTGCTAATCATATTTTATTATTATATATATTATTTTCTTGACTTGCATCTGTATTTTAGATTGTTAGTCCGATTATGTAATGATGAGTTAAAGAAATCACTGTTCAAAAAAATGTCATTAAAAATGCGAGATTTATTTCATTGTTGATTTAGCCAACATATTGTATTTTTGTATATCCAGTATAATTGGTACAGATGATTGATATATAATTTAACATTTATAACTGTCATATTTTTTTTCGTACATTGCTATATATTACACATTTATTTTTAGCGAAATTTAAAATAAATTAAATATAATAATTATTATTAATGAAATATAAATGAATTAAATTTAATTAATATTATTATTACTGAAATTTAAAATAAATTAAATTTTACTAAATATTATTATTAAGTTCTGCGGGTTAACTATTTTTAAATGTTACAGAGGTTTCGGCTTGTAAGGCCATTATATCTAAAGGGGAAGGGGTAAATTAAATTTTTTATAAATAAGTCGTTTGTACGTGGTATATCCACTGTTTGATAATGGCCTTACAAGCCGAAACAGCTATAACACTTAAAAATAGTTAACCCGCAGAACTTAATAATTCATTAAAATTTAATTTATTTTTAATTTCGCCAAAAATAAATATGGATCTAAAAATCTACAAATTAAACACAAAAACCGTAAATAAATACATAATAATGTTTACAATAATGTTTACAGTAGTTTTTTTTATACCCTAATAAAGTCCTAAAATTTATTGTGAAATGAATACTTTTGAAACGATCTCGTGTCAGTACATTTCCGTCTAATGTTCAGCTCAACTACTGTCCTCGCTAAGCAGCGTGCACGATCAATCAGTTAATACATCACTGACACGGCAGATAAGCCTTCCAGATTTCAAAATACACACCTACTTTCGATGCAAATGTCATTTCTAACCCTTCACAACACATGTAAATGATGTGTGATATTCCTGCCAGGCTCATTACATCGGAAGTCAAAGGGAGAAAAAAACGCGGCTGCCGCCTCGCAGGCGGGTCATCAATCACATTTTTAGCGCTCGTCTGTTTTGAATGTGTCTTTTATTATTTTATTAATATTAAATTGAAGCTTATCCCTTCCAGTTTCTGTAGCACGATTCGTCTCCTGCTAATGACGCTCGCTGGAGGGTGTTCATTGTAGGGCTGTATCCATTATGGGGACGTCTGGGGCCCGACGGACTCAATGCCGCGCGAGCACGCACGAATACTGATAAATGGGATACATCTTCATTTAACGTCTTCTCGTCTTGTTGTGGATTGAAGACAATGTATGAAAAATGATTTCGTCTTTTTTCACTACCGAATATTCATACGCGCGTGAGACATCCGAATGCGTACGTAATTAATCGTTGCGCAGACATCTTGTCTAAAGATGTTTTTATCGTAACAATATACCAGTTCGGCCCAATCTAATCACACTTTGATATAATCTGATATGTCCAAAAAGTTAAAAAAATAATTTAAAATCATGTTTCCAAATATTATTTAAAGCAAATGTAGCAATATCCCCGTAGTTTAAAAAGCAAAAGCGGGAATATCCATTTCCAACCAATCGTGTGGTTCAATAAATGGCCGCTGAATAATAAAGTGATGGTTGATGTCAATTTTAAACTGAAACAACATAGAAAAGTTGGCAATTTCCAATTATGTAAATAGAAGTAGCAATGTCCATATTTAAAAGTTGAATATTTATTTATACACAAATGTTTATAAAAGGAAAACTGAGATAGCAATTGTTTTAAAAAAATAGATTTCGGAAAAATTTCCTTCTGTCGTAACAAGTTATCTCAGAAAAACCTCAGAGGAATATGCTTTTATACTCATTATCTTTACACTGTACATTTTGAGACATTCTTAGTCTAGGAGTTGGGTCGATTTAAAAAAATACCTTTTGACCTAGACTCTATAAAAATGACAGATAGCTGCTGATAATATTCACGGCAGCGATATCAAAATATAAAATTGACAACAAAACCGAAAGGGGGAATAGAAAGATGACAGAGCCCCTGCTTAGTATATCGGCGATAGTAGGTTCGATATACGGAGACTCCAAAATCTTTTGGATTCATTTAAAAAACATGTAAAAGTGTCTGACAACAGTCGAGTACCGATAATGAATCATACCGGTATCTTTAGGAGAAAGTAAAGGAAAAATAAAGTAAGATTAGCTATATAGAAATATAACCAAATTTTCTGAAATTTTTTAGAAAATCTTACTACTACAGTAGAGCCTTGATAATCCATACTTAGACTAATCTAAACGCTTCTATAATCCAAACTACCTAATGATCTCCCCTCTGTCACCTTGGCTGCGGTTGACGATAGTTACGTAAGAGCTCTCGATAAATTATGGAAGCCTCTTTGGCCTGAACAATTCAATGCAACAGAAGAGGGTTCAGAAGAAAGTGACGACAGCTTTGACGCTGAAGACGATCTCCCAATCAGTGTTTTCAGAAACTGTGGGTACACAGAATAAACCATTTCCACCATCCTGTCAAAGGGAGAGGAGAATTTGGTAGAACCCATAACTGACGATTATAGCCCAACTTACGCAAAGGACTCACTCTTGTCTGAAAAAATTTCCCATGCTCAGCACTTAATATTTGCTTGGACTGGGCAGAAGAAAATAAGCTCTCGTTATCCGAAAAGATGTAAGAGACAAAGCTTTTTCATGGTCGATAAATAGAACCAGCCAGATTAAAATTGATCAGTTTATGACCATATTTTGTTAACTACAAGTCGTAAAATATAATTATTAAAAAGAAACAGCAGTTTTATTTATTTCTTCTTCTTCTTCATATGCCCTGTTGGGCACCCCCGACGTCAGCGATCATCTGGGAGAAAGTTTCCCTGTCCAGGGCAGTGCGAAACAGCTCTTCCACGCTACTTATCCCGGTCCACTCTCGGATGTTTCGAAGCCAGGAATGCCGCCTCTTTTCGACCCCGCTGTGACCCTCGATCTTTCCCTTCATGACGAGCTGAAGGATGGAGTACTTTTCGCCTCTCACTGTATGACCAAAGTATGAAATTTTACGGAGCTTTACTATTTTATTATTATTATTTTATTTATTTTACATACAATAATCTGAACTCTCCGTGAGTTTAAACAGGGGAAGGTTTTTGGATGCTCGGATTATCGAGGCTCTACTGTATTTACTCCCTTTATATTAACTCGTGGCGTCTGCTTGCTTGCTTGCCGGTTTGCCGCCGAAAAAACTTTGGATCGACATTTAACCATTTTCCCGTGATCCAATCGAGTTGAAACTTTGCAAGCAGACTCGTGGCGACGATCAAGAAGATCTATCATATTTTCGTTAAAAAAATTAATAATTATAGTATAATTTCGGATTTTTAGAAATTTGAATGCTTTTTTTCAAATTGGAATCATTACAAAAGTTTGATTATTAGCAACGGCGGCCCGATAACGTCGCCGAATATTTTCTAAATTTGAATTACTCCATCTCTATACATTATAGGTACTTCACTACGAATTTCGAAAATCTAAATTGACTGACAAATGTTTTTAGAATTCAATCTTCAAAGCATGAAGTTTCTTATCAAAGCTCAAAACATCCGACATTTTAGAAATATATTAAATTACTGTAAGTTAAGTGTTATGTTATATGTTTTAATCCGTCTTTAATTGTTGTTATATTTTACAAAGAAAGGGAGTATAATAAAAACTTGGTTCTTATGGGTTACTTTTTTTAATCATTAAGTTTAATGTTAAAAATGGTGGTACAAGGCTATCCCTACGGTGCGGAGTTGATAATAAATAATTATTACACTCGTACAACGGATTCTGCGCCCTTTGCGGTGTGGCCCTAGCAACATAGAATGTTGGATCGCTCCAGCCGTTGCCCGAGAGCTCCGATGACAACAGAGCGCCGGATGAAGCAGAATTACCTACATAATATGTGATGACATTAATGACAAACTGGATGACAATTGGAATCCTGCATGCACCAAACACTTGTACGCTGCTAATCCGGAGTAGTGTTAATCCCCCGCGGTCAGCGGTACGTCTCGTTCAGGGAATCCCATCACGGGATTCGAAGTATTTATTAATCCCGGGACTCACGCGTATAATCCAGAATCTTTCGGGATAATCCGTGCTTTAATGTATTGGAATTGTTTCGCGTCACCACAATTATAACAACACTAAATGATGACGCACCCGATACTTTGCTGTTGCACGGAAAAAAATATCGAACCTAATAATTTCGTTGTCTGTTTGTCTGTCCAGCAACCGGCTGCTTAACGCATGTTGCAACCACGCCCTCTCCATGGACCGTCAAAAATATACCATATTATAATGTATTAAAACTTAGAAAAACGCCAACCACCACATTTCTCGTGATTTTTCACGGGTATACGGCTAGTATAGATATATTTTCGATATCGTAATAATCAAAACTGTTTTGATAGAATTTGAGTACCTAATACTTTTTTTGGTGGATATAATAGGTTTACGTTTAAAAATAAAAATAAATTATAATTTAACATTTTGATGGAAATATGGCAAATAAGCTAAACAGATAGTCAAAATATGATCTCAAGTATCCAAAACAAAAAAAACATTTTTAAAAATGGATGGATTTACTGCCTTTTAGTTTAGTGGAGCAGTATAGCATTATTAATAAATTTTTTTATTAATTTTCGCCGACCTAATGCGAAAGGTCTTTAAACTCCTAATATGTATGTAGATCCTTTACCAGTAAATGAAAGAGCGATTACTTAAAAATCTTTTTTAATCTTCATATATTTTCAGATGCTGGTATAGTCATTAGAATGTCGAGTCAAAATAGTTCGGTGACGTCACGGTTGAAGATGAATCTTATTTATTTATTTCAAATGGTAAGGGTGGTGTGCGGTAAGCAGCATTCTTTGTTGCTGAGGCGGCAATCGGTATATATTTGTTCATGAAATGCGGAATATTTTCGTTTAGCGTGTTTTGATTTTTAAAAGAAAATAAATACATGAAATTCCGCAGAATTTTTTAAAATTTTTATTTGTATACACTTATTTTTAAATTTTTCTTAAAATTCCATAATATTTAAATTTGTAAATTTTGTAGACTCAATAAGACACATGGAAAATTAATAAATTTTACTATTATAGTTAGCGAACTTAAAATAAAATATTTCAATTTATTATCAGTACTTAGAAATTGTATTAATCCCTATATGGTTATGTTATATAAAAATCGATGACTGTACCTAACAGGAATATTATAATACAGTAATATAAAGTCTAGGCGGCGCCGATAGTTTAACGGACCCTCACTTCCTGACAAACAGGTCACGGGTTCGAACGACATAAAACGACATAAAAAAATGAACTTCGGTCCTATATTTGAGTAAACACAAAAACTGTCAAATAAATTACTAATACTGTAAAAATACATTACACATCTCACTCATATGTATTATCATGCCATCTTGTTTGGTCTAGAAACCAAATTCACTAAAAATAATAAATTATTCGTAAAATATCATCCTGTATATACGTATACAGGGTGTCATGTAGCTAGTAGCAAAAATTTTAAGGAATTTTGCATTTAATTTCGAATAGAATATATTATTTACACTTTCGGTAAAATGTCGGCAGTCACAGAGATAAGTGACATCAATTTTTTTCCACATTTCTGGCTTATCATTTGTAAAATGTTAGACTATCATTAAAGTAACTTATATCGAACTTTGAAAATTTATTCGCTTCGATACAAGTCAAGAAAATATAAATAAAACCTTGCAAAAATTAAGAATATTTTTTTAAAGTTTTTGTCATTTTATTTAAGTTATGAAGTGATAGTCCAAAGTTTTAAAAAGAAAGTGTCCGAAATGTTGAAAAAAAAATGCAAACTTTTATGTCGCTTATCTCTTTAATTGTCGACATTACACCGAAAGCGTAAAGAATATTTTCTATTAAAAATTTAATGAAGAAAACTCTTTTGCTGCCAGCTAATTGATACCCTGTATAATATACATAATGTTTTAAAGGTTTCGATCAATAAATATAGTTATGACTAACAGTGAAGCTGATCTGCAGTGCTTGGTATCCAGGATGTCCGATGTATGCATGCAGAGTGAACTTCTGATGAATGTCAGCAAATCGAAAGTGATGGTATTCGAGAGAGACGAAAGAGTGACTAAGTGTGATGTAATTATAAACAACGAATGCTTAGAACAAGTGAACGAGTTTGTGTATTTGGGAAGTATGTTTAATAGAGACGGCAAGGCTGAGAATGATATCGAAAGGAGAGTAACTGCGGGAAACAAAGTTAATGGTGCACTAAATGCAATTATGGCCAATAAGAATCTGTCAAAAGAAGCAAGACTAGCGGTACATAATGGCGTTCTAGTGCCAACCCTTATGTATGGAAGTGAAGCCTGGAATTTGCAAAAGAGGAATGAAAGTAGACTGAATGCGGTGGAAATGCGGTCACTAAGACGCTTGTGTGGAAAATCTTCGGTCGATAGAGTGAGGAATGAACAAATTAGAAGTGAATGCAATGCTGGCTGTAGTGTGGTAGACAGAATAAAGAAAGGAGTGCTGAGATGGTTTGGTCATGTGGAACGTATGAACGAGGAAAGGATGGTTAAGAAAATATATGAGGCGAATTTTGAAGGCAACAGGAATAGAGGGCGTCCGCGAAAGACCTGGCACGATCAGGTACTACAAGTATTTGAGGATGGCCCTGTTAAAAGCCGCAACAACCGTAGAACGTGTATGAGAAGATGTATGAATGTGGCCGAGGCAAAAGTGGTGTGCCAGGATAGAAGAGTGTGGCGTTCAATCCTCTCTGCCTACCCCTGCAGGGAAACGGCGTGATGGTTAGTTAGTTAATTAATTTATCGTTTTAATCTGTTTATTGCGATTCTGTTCAATTTGATAATTATCTATATTTTTTTATTCATTTTAATTATTTTATTAAAAATATCGCAAAAGAAATTGTTTTAATTGTGTCGCCTCTGGTTGGACTATTCAGGTGTAAAAGCACCTATGAGTGTGAATATTTCTCCATAATCATCTCCGCCGCACGAGAGTTCTCGCGGCGGTTCGGAATACGGCCGCTGGTTAAAGCGGGGATAATGTATTCATGTTTGATTGCAGCAAAGCAATACATCAAATACTAAGATGGGGCATCACCTTCCGTTCACGTGTTTCTTGTATCGAGATATGACCGGTGCTGTTTCATAACGATGCAAAATTAATTAACAATACACATTTAAAAACATTTATATATTTTTATATTTAACTGTAAATAGATATTTATATTTAACTGTAAATAGATATTTTATACGAACCGTATGTTTTTCCGAGAAACGATTCTCGATGTTTTTATCTTTTCCGAATTCCGAATGCAAGACAGGATACTACAAGATGGCCTCCCAGAGTTCTGAAATGGAGACCTTGGGAAAATGAGTGATGACGTATGGATTGGAGTCTACAGCCCTTACAAAGAAAAGTGTAGAAAAGCTCACATGCACGCAACGATCCATGGAGAGATCCATGCTTGTAGTAAGTCTAAGAGATATAATTAGAAATGACGAAATTAGGCGCAGAACTATAGTAGTGGATATCATGGATCGTGTAGCGAAGCTAAAATGGCAATAAGCAGGACACATTGCAAGGCAGGATGCTACAAGGTGGCCTCCCAGAGTTCTGAAATGGAGACCTTGGGAAAATAAAAGAGGCATCGGAAGACCTCAAAAGAGATGGGCCGATGACATTGTCGCTGTGGGGGGAAAGAAATGGCTACAATTAGCCAACAACAGGGAAGAATGGAAAAATAAAGAAGAGGCCTGTATCCAGCAGTGGAAAGACGAAGGCTGATGAAGAAGAAGAAGATTCTCGATGTTTTGTTGAATGCTTGAGGTAGAGGGCGGACTGATTACTGCTTTCTCCTCTACCTCCGCGGGTTTTGGTCGTCCTCCTGATGACGTTGAATAAGCATTCAACGAAACGTCGAGAATCGTTTCTCGGAAAAACATACGGTTCGTATAAAATATCCGCAACTATTTACAGTTAAATACGTCTAACGACCGTAATAACAACCTTACCTCTTTAATATATATTTTTATATATAAAATGATCCATATTTACAATGGTTTAAATTCACGTTAAATATGAAAAGATTTTTTTTTGATATTGCTGCTTAAACTAGTTCTAGGGCAAATTCCTGATTAAGTTTAACATTGGAAACTAATGAAAGAATTTAAAATGACGAGTATATAATATAGTTTAATGTTATATTAATAATTTTTTAATTCTCACTGGAAACATATTGGCAGATGTATTACAAAAATAGAGCAACAGAAGATATAGATCAACCAGGAAGAAAAGTAAATACGAAAGGAAGAAAAATATACTACATTAAATTTAACATCCAGGTTAGAAAATATGTGTTGTGCGAATATAATATGTTTGTATTATGTACACATATGTACGCACTATTTTAAGAATCATTAAAATAAGTTTAGTAAAAGATGCACTAGAAGATGAAGACACGTACTAAGAATGTTCTTAGGTTTTCACGGCTACTCAATATCTTCTGGTTTGAGTCTTCTGGGGTATTATGCCGTGTTGTTACGACCTTTCTGGCCAGTGAGAATTAAAAAATGACCATTACCATTCTCTTTTTTTGCTATATTTATAATTATTAGTTTTAGCATACATCATTAGGCACTATTAGCATAATTAAGTCTTTAACATAATTAAATTAGATACCTACATATAAGCCTTACATTGCATTGCTTGTAAACTCGCAAAAAGGCAGAGAGTAATTATTAATCAGAATTATTTCCACTTGTATGGAATGGCGCTGTTCGTATGGCGACATGATGTTAGTCGAGTCTACGTGATGAATGCAAAATGCAGTAATAATATTGGTTACCTACCTTACTCTGTGAAATATCAAATACCCGACCTGTTAGGAATCTATAAAAAAAATATTTACGTGCGAACATTTAGATATACCTATATTCATTCGCATTTCGTTATTTTATCATTGAAATAAATATGTTAACAGGTATTACTAATAATAATAACATAAATTTATTTCGTGCGAAAGACCCAATTGGAATACTGCATATGACTGAATTTCGGGATTAATAATAACCTTTTTCTGAAGTAGGAAACGTATTTAATATTTTTTTGATATTTTAAATATAGCTGTTTTACACATAGTCTGTTGAAGTACTTGGGTATTATAGACTTACGATGATAAGTACTGCCTGCCACGCAATGCGATAGTATAACGATCAATCCAATCGATTATTTAATAATTATTATCATGTATGTATATGTATCGTCATCGTTCAGATATCATAGTATTGTCTGCGACCGTACTATTTCTGTAGGCGGCACCTCTTTCTTAGTAACGATAAATGAACGTCTTTACTGATAACTCTCTCTTTCTCACTCTGAATCAAAATTGAAAAATTTTGTGGTAACTTGGAAAACCAATAAAATAAAGTTATGCCATAGTAGCACTTGTTATATTGGTGACTACTGATTCCATTGCAAGTAAAATGTTATATATCATCCCCGAAATCAGTTTAGTTATATTATTCTTAATAAAAAGCAACATTTGTATGAAGAAATTCACGGAATATTCTTAACTTTGAAACTTAATATTTTTTATTTAAATTTTAGATGATACCTTGTTACAAAGGCACGACATACTATTCGTAAGTTATTATTTCGGTTTGTCTGTAGGCGTTATAAAGCTGTATAATTTAGTTTTATTTTTTTAACTTTTAATTTAAAGACTATCGACAGGTCATAATGACCCTAATGGATAATGATTAGTACAGTAACATTTTACAGTAAAAAATTAACACATTATACAATATAAGTATAGTACAACATGCGAATACAAGATGAACGAAGTTCACAATCTCCGCACGACATAATAGGCACGTAGGCTCCCAGGTCGACCAAGCCAAAAAATGTGTACCCGCGTCTTGGCAGTAAAATTTTTGTTTTGGTTGATTTCCGAAGATTTCGTCTTACACGCTCAAATTATTTTCGGTCAGGAGTGATATTATTTCTCTCTTAAACTTTATACTAAACTAAAATAAAATAATATTTTGCATGCTTGTCTCTGACAAGAATAACACGCATGTGATCAATAGTGGTGATAGTTTTACAATACTATGGTTGGGGTGTATAGAGTTGTGAATATAGTAGTGTAGTGTTGGTCCTGACGAAGGGACGGGTACGTCTCGAAACCGGTAGATCGTAAATCTGGTAGTGGTTTTGACTAAGTTTACTAACATTCTTTAATATTTTTCCAGATATCCATGCCATTAATTTGATGTCAATTCTGCTGAATTAAAGTGTGCGGTAGTCGCGTCATAATTATTACAATTTTTCACTTGTTTTTTTTTAAATAAATAAATCCATAGGGTGTATCTTTTTTCATAAAAAATATCCGTCCGTATGTAATTCAGAGAATTATTGCGAAATTGTCTTAAGTCTCGGTTACCGAACTTGTGGGTTCATTGCGCTAAGCAATATTTAACTTGTAGTCGCCTGTTAATATATAAATATGTATCTACATAATTTTTACCGGATGCGAGGCTCTCGTGACACCATCACGCGTACATCATTGTCGACAAAAATGGTTTTCGAAGCTATGGGCGTGTGACATGAATACATATCGATTAACTGCCCCGAGTGCAAGACTTTTGCAGCGCTAGGCACTATTTGTTAGAACATCACGTAATCTTGGATATTATGCTAATTCCTCACACCTTAAAACCGTGAATCTGTATTATAAACAAGCTCACAATTTGCCAATCGTTACTTTAATTTACAGAACATATATACGTTTCAGGGAACCTATAAATAATTTGGTTTTGTGATTTTTTTATGGCCACACCTCACAAAGGCATGCAAACTTGTCAATATATTTTTGATTCGTTGATTTACCCTTCAGTATCCCTTGTTGTTAAAAAAATGCTAATCAGTGCAGTTAAATTTGAATTTTACATCGGAAGAACAACAGTAGACGGTTTAATAATGTGGAATGCATGAGCCAGAAGAAAATGTTAAATAAAATGTGTGAGAAGAGTGTAAAGACAACAGGAACACAGGGGGCATAATCGGATAAACCAAACGTTAGGACGGCCTTGTTAAAAGTGTTAATAACCAAAGACAATGTAATAAAAGTGGATGAAGCAAGAGTGCTACATTATTTTGCTCTCTGCCAACTCTGGGTGACGATAAGTAAGTTCTTTATAATTTAGAGTTATATTGGACTCTAATTCATTTCTTTCAAATCAGTAAATTACAATCAAAATGGGTGCTTCTTGGTTCAGTGTTCAGAGGTACCTCATTTAAAAGGATCAAGAAGGTCCTGACGATGGATAAATTGAAAATAAAACATGTTTTGACATTAAAAATTTTTTTTTTAAAGTGAATTAATTGACTTTTTTATGGGTACCCCTGATAAATGCCTTCGTAGCAATGCAATGAAATCATTTTGAAGTCATCTTAAACAATTTAA
The DNA here is from genome assembly GCA_016648135.1 of Agrypnia vestita. NCBI lineage: Eukaryota > Metazoa > Arthropoda > Insecta > Trichoptera > Phryganeidae > Agrypnia > Agrypnia vestita. The sequence goes on along the minus strand of JADDOH010002581.1, from coordinate 14,333 downwards.
AAATGGAAGCACCCAATTTAGAAACAACTAATGTTTATTTTGGCTGAGCGTTCATTAACTTAGATGTTGTTTAATTGATATGACGGGCGTTTACAATAGCAATAATAATTATTCAAAAATTTGTGACTAATACAATACCAATTAATTTAAATCGTGTTTCAATTTGCATAGCATATCATAATAATTGTATCATATTTATTGTGATATTAGTAATAATAATCAACTTGTATACAAATAAGAAACCGGGCAAATGTTTTAAATATTTATAAAGTCTCTGAGGCTATTAATCGACTTTTGCAAGCGCACCTTTAAGCGATGTAGTTTGTTTAGAGCTGGCTGGTGATAATATTCTCCGCACCCTGATGGATTTGTATCTGCACATGTAGCGGGCAACGTGATGAGAAATTTGATTTGAAGAATAAAGCATGCCACATCTGCGATACTCCTCCAATCATCTTGTAATGTCAAGTTCGTACATGCATTTTATCACGAACCCACAATAATATTACAATATATCTTGTTGGCACATTATTTATCGTCGCATTTTTGATACGCAATTAACATGGTCTTTGCCTTTTTTTAAATAAATATAAGTAATACATACTATCAAGAAATAATAATGATATTTTGATGATATTACATTATTTTTTTGCAATTAACAAGATTTAAAAAACACAGGCATATAATTACCAAACGACAAATTGTCTAAAAAAATCAGGTAGAAGGTATGTTGAAGAAATGATACACCCTTGACCTCCGGACTGGCAAATGTGCTTATTTATGATATCTATGGTTTATTTTAGTTGCTGTATCTACCATACTATATTTTATTGTTAAATATGTACCTATTTTTGTTTATGTTATTTTATCTATCTCTACCTCTTTATTCTTGTTCCTAAAGAAATCTTTTATATTAGTATTTTATATCTTTCTAACTTTTTATTTTCCTTTTTATTCTTGTTACTTGATTAATATTTCATATTATTTCTTTTCATCTACCTGTCTTTTTATTTACCTGGTTTCTTTTTCTACCTTTTTTCTTTTTAAATCAATCTCTTTTATTATTGTTCTCTTTGTTTTATAAGACATTTTTATATTTATTGTATTATTGTGATTCAATACAGAATAAGACAAGTACATTGAGAAATATAACAGCCCCAAAACTGATTTCACATAGTAGGGCGTTATAAGCTAAATTATAGTATTGTGATAATATTTAAACAAATAAATAAACATAAAATTCACCTGAATTTATACATCACCTCTTTAATTCTTAACGATACGTAACATTTAAAAAAATTTGCGAACTTATTAATATAATTAATGAATGTATGCGTTTTCTGATGTAATGTTTCAAAGTGTTTTATTCAATATTACTCAGTGTTAAATATTGCATCTTATTCAAGATGACTTGGTAAACCAGAAATCCTGTTAGAGGCCTCTACGGTCGACTAGCTTACATGATAAAGTGTATAAATGTGGATAAGGCGAGACTTGTGAGTCGAGACAAAAGAGTCTGGCTCTCTATCCTCTTTCCTACTCATGCTGCTTTATATTTTATTCACGTTCGGTGTAATAATTTTAAATCGTCATAAAATCTATTCATATTTGATTTCTACTTTTAAGAAATCCAAGAATTAAACTTATATACATGAAAAATTTGTTTTCACCACTTTTGTATTTAAAAATATCAACATTTTTTAGAGCCCGTGGCCTCTTCGTCGGGACACAATTGCATACTAATAAATTAAATTTAAAAATCTATGTATAGACAATTAGAATATAAAAATAAAAATTATATATGGAAAATAAATAATAATGAAGTACCTACTTAACATGAAAACAAATATAAAGATAACTATTTGTAAAAAGGACCTGGTTATTAAAAATATTCAATTTACTATTGACACTTCTTATTTCCAAAATTATTAAACTGTGATTCTGCATGAATTGTATGTAAAATACAAAAGTGGTGAAAACAAAGTTAATTTTTATTAATTATATTAATAATATCACCACAAAATTATTTTGCTGTTTTCGAAGAAGTTTCATATATTATTTTCTGTATATTAATAAACAATATTAATTATCCATTATTTAAACAGAAGTAGGAAAGAGACTGTAAAATTATCATTATCTGTATTATAGCCTATCTTGTTTTTCAACTGTTGTAACTAGGGTTGTCAACTTTTTTACAAGAAATAAAGTATATTTAAGTCTGAGAAGAATATCAAACGAATATCAAATCGAATATCAGGTATTTTAGAAAAATGAACAGTATTTTATTTATTGAATGTTTTAAATACATATTTTTAGAGCTTCTCGCGTAACTTATTAATCTTCACTCTTTTTTAAAAACTTCATACGCCTCACCACAATTATAACTAAAATTAAAATAAATGAGGAGCTCATTTTAATTAAATTAATAGTTGCTCTATTTCTATCCTCCCGCCACTTTGCATTCATTACTGAAAAAATTCTTTCAGTAGATGCTGAGTTGGTGGGAACAGATAGTAGATATGAGACAATTTTGGTAATATTTTAAAATTCTTCTGAGGTGTTTACTAATAAATGGCTCCACTTTTGGCCAGTACTCATTTCAAGAAAATCTTTGTCTTCTGATTGGTTCTTAAACTCCATTATTGTGATTTTTTGTGGCTGCCCTATACTGAACGCCCTCTGACTAAATAAAAAAAAATGTATGAAAAAAAACAGTATTTTGTATACTTTATTTTTGTTCAACAGTAAAAAGTATAATGTAGTAAAAAACAGTATGATAATGTTTTTAACAGTACAGTTGGCAACCCTAGTTGTAACATACACGTGGTTTTTTCTACTCCGTGACCAGTTATTTTTTCCAAACGGCGCGCCGCTGACATATTAATGCAAATCACCAGTTTGATTAATTTATTATACTAAAAAATTGTCACCCAATAAATGATATGATATAAGTGGATATATTGAAGACAGATTTGTCGATCGATTTTACATATGTGACCGATATACTAGTCTTGTGATTTATTAATCACACTGATTTATTTAGTAAGATCATTAAATCTAAATACAAAAACAGTTAGACCGCCAAAATTACAACATTTATCCCCGTCTTAAGAGATAATACAAATAACATTTCAACTGTTCATTTTTCATTTAATGCGTCATGTGTTCCTACCATGTGGTCCAGTGAGGAGAATGGAATATATAGTTATCTTTTTAGAAGACATAAGGAAAATGCAGTCAGACAATCTACCTAAACAAAAAAAAAATTAACAGTTCACACATCAATTTTATTTATTTTTATGCGTAGTAAGGGTGCCATGTTAATATTATAACCATTGGTAATATTCTTGCTTGCAATATTGACATAACTTTATATTTATATTAAAAAATGAAAAAGGTCTTTAATTTTATAAACTAATAATGCGACTGTTATTTCAACAATTAATTCCACACTTATGTAACTACCTGGTTATTCTTAATATACACAGTAAAATGCAATAATGTAGACTAATAATTCTGGAAGTGAGTAATTCTCAAATTGATAATTTTATAAAAAATATGATCATATTTTAATGAGATAATTATCGTAATCGGTAAACTACCGTGCATTTTGTGGTTTGTCCTGTGAAAAAAAAATTAAATTACATTCTATTATTCTTTATCATAAGATAATATATTAAATTTTAAACAGTGTTGCTTTTGTTTTATAAATATCTATAATTTTTAAATACAGATTACAACAAATAACATTATATTTCCTTCCTTGTTCTTGTCCTTCCATCTTGATTTGTCCTTTCTTCCATCTTGGTTTGCTACCCTCCAGGTGGAGATTTTGCAGCCGCATTATATCTCGGGGTATATTATCCGCCCATCTGATTCATGGAAGTTCCTGGAGCCGTTAGATTTCCTTCGAATACCTTTCAGAGTTCTCAATTTTATCAAGCCAGCAGTTCAGTCCTTAATGTTGGTTTCCTAATACTTGATGGCTAATTTCAAATTAAAATATCCAAGCTGTGATATTTACATACTATTTTCTCTAATTTGACTTTGCAAAACGCGATACATATGAGATTTACTTTCTCCCAGCACTACCGAATTTTTCTACACAAGTGTTTTATTATTAAAATAAGTAATTTGCAAATTCGTGCTAAATACGACCCTTTTTGGTATTAATTCTACGACAGTATTGTTTGATTTTCACTCGCGCATTTTACATAAAACATTTCGAACTTTTTGACATTCATAATGTGTTGACAGAGCGTTTCCTATTTCCGTTGTGTTTGTTCTCTGCACTGACGTGACTTCCTATATGCACGGCGCATGACCCCAGTTGACTGGTCAGACATGTGAAAACTGTGATATCATTACCACAATTATTCCATTATTGGTTCTAGTAATGCAAGTGTCAACAGCAAGTTGTTCGCGAAAACTTTATAATTATTTCCGGTTAAAAATCGCACACGTACAATAAAAATATATTACAGTTTAGCAAACATAAAATAGTTATAACTCAGTATATTTATCATTGTGCAACTCGCGATTTAATTTAATTAGATTTTTTTATGACCCTGAAACACGCCCATTTTATGTTTTTTTTTGTTTCACTTAAGAAATAAGATTTATAATATTTTTTATAAAATTAGATAACGATATTCAAATTAAAACAGATGTATTTAATGTAATTGGGTATTAAAATTATTTAAAATTATTATTCTTAATTAATTTTTTTTCTTAATGGTATCGTACATTTGTTGTTAAAATTTTAAAATATTCAAATATTTCTAGAATTTTTATTTACATACATATGCATTAATAGTTTTTTGTACTCGTTACTTAAAAGTATTTTTATAGTATAAAAAATATTGTTCTAATACTTTTTCATATAATTTACCTTAGAAAAATCTCCATTTATCTAATCCACTGAAAATGGCATAAGTAAAAATACGGCATTATTAGTATTTTCATTATTTAATATTAAAAATCCAAGATTCCTAAATGACTGGGAGTTTTATTGTTATTAAATGCAACATGATGGTTGAAATAAGTTATAATAAATAATAAGTGAAATATTAAAGAAAACCTACGAGTGCATTTTATGGATTATTTTGTGGAGCCCTCTACTCGGATGCATCAAAATTTATCATTATATTTTATGCAATACATGTTATAATTATTTCGCGTTTCGTGTTTACGCGAAAATTATGAAATTATCATCTGCATCTAGTACTTGGTCGTCGATAAAAGTGTTGGAGTTATCAGCATCGAGGTAAAAGTAAATCTGGTCAATGATCCGTTTCTTTTTACTCGACTTTGTGTTTTGCACGACAGGTTTACACCTAGCACATAATAAGTATCGACTCGCGGGGAAGTTAATAACCTCTGCAACACCTGCCTTGTGGCACAGGATGGCGAACTAATTGCTCATTGGTTTCTACAGGTAGAAATTAAACGTGTTTACACATTACCTAATTATTGGAAATTTATTACAGGAAACAAGACGAGCCTAGTTAGGTACACGAGGTGCAACATATCATAAATTAAAAAAAAAACAGAAAAAATGTTGCTTTCATTCAGTAAGATTAATCATTAGATTATTTAAATGTTTGCGACCCGATTATGCGAGGTGGTGATGCGGTGACGGGAGGGGGTGCCAATGTTTAGCACAGGGCCTAAAGAGCCTAAAATACAACTAGATGGCTAAAATTTGGCTCAGAGTCCTAGTGTGCAACTTAGCAGTATTTGGGCTAGATGGCATTGGAATTGGGAAGGCTACATGAAGAAAGGGTGCCTATTTTTGCAAAGGTTCCAGGAATAAAATACGAGTACCTATGTGTTTGTCATACTCAATTTTTTTTACATGGTTATCCATGTTTTAAAATGGGATAATTTTACATACATTTTCTGGCATGGAAATAATTACTTTATTCGATATTCGTTTCATTGTTAAGATATGCTTTGAATTAAAATTATTTACGAAGAATTTACAAGAAGAATAGAAGTAAAACATGAGCAAATTATAATACGAGAACAAGTATAATTGAAATAATGAACATCAAATTATTAAAAACAATGGTCGATAAGGAGATCCGTTCCTTTTATTTGTTATATTAATATTTAATTAATTACTTTATTTTTCATACAAGTTTCTATCAATTAGACTTTGAGAGTTTTTAAAAATAATATTCAGTAGCTTACGAAGTACAATATTATAAAATTAATTTACTTGATCAACCTAGAGCTAAATATCGAATTGTTAAAAAAAATGTAACGTGCGTCACTTGTACTTATCGCTTCTGCCTATAATATGTTTTCTTGGGCCACTTCGTATACATTCATGATTCCTTCAATCGTCGTCTGATTGTTTTATAAGTTCAGTAATTGTCATTTCAAAGGTGGATACTGACTATAGCTTTCCATTATCTCATATTAGATTATAGAATTTATATATGGGGTAAAAAATGAAAAAGGCAGCAATATTCAAAAAATTAAAAAAATGTTTTGAATGCAGTCACCGAGGATTACTAATTTAAAATGTAGTGAATTCTAGATTGCGTGTATCTATCTCTTCCAAGTCGTGTTTCATGTAAATATATAGACTATATTTCCTATAAAATTCAGAACATTATAAATTAGTAATCTTCGATGATTGCGTTACATTTTTTTGGATTTTGCTGCCTTTAATTTTATGCCCCACATATTATTACCCTTCGAAATTGTTGATAATTATTTCATTAATCTAGATCAAACGAAAGTATTTCCTGTCACATCCTTTCTAAAAACTAACTACCTAACTAATTATTAGAATTTTATTTATATTTTGTCATTATTACTTGAGTTCGTTTTCAAATATTGTTCATTAGTTATTTCATATTTACTGTGTTTACATTTAATATTTTATTTTACTATTTTTAGTTAATTTTATTGTTTTTTTTTTCTCAATTTCTCATTTTTAGCGCTTAACTTTTCAAATTAGTTTGTTAATTTTTATCTTTTTTTTTATATATTTTTAGCTACCTAGTTTCATGAAACAATACTTGGAAGCCTTCAAAAAACACGACCTGTGAACAACTGCAGAGTTCGAGCTAAATTGTTTAAAAATGTGACACTGCGTCCAATTTCGCTATCGCGGTCGCCTATTGATTTTGCCACGCAGCATATCCCACGAAGGTTCTACAGATCAATAACCGGTTTCTCCTATGCCTGGAGTCTAGTCGCAGGTCTTCGCGGCCTCCATAGATGGGCAAACGACACCGGAAGCCGTCCCAACCTGGCCGCAACGTCATGTGTCCGACACCACGATTCGCGGAGCCGTGTGGCTCCCCGATGCTCCCTGGAGCCCGCGGCCATTACGGATTCCAGGCGCGCCGGCCGCCGAACACCCGAGTTTTACATCCACTTTTGGTGGTTTCCACGCGCGTGACTCGAGCCGCCAATCAGTTCCAAGACATCGTTTAACACGTCATTATTGTTGCATAGAACAACGCGGTGGTCAGGGCCGGACGCGGGACCGCGCGGGCCCCGCGACCCGTTCCAACGAAAACAAATCTATGGTTGCAGTAAAATAGGCACTAAGTGCCAAAATTTCATTTTTCATCATATGTATGCACTAAAAATGTCCTTAGGTTTTCACGGCCGTTCAGAATCTTCTGTGTATAGTTTTCTGGGATATTCTGCCGTGTGTATGTGACCTCTCTGGCCTCTCTGTGACATCAGCCCTTATGATGGACCCTGCATTGGCCAGAGAGGTCACATACACACGGCAGAATATCCCAGAAAACTATACACAGAAGATATGTTATGCACTGTACGAAGAATATTTTTTCTTCTTCTGTATGAAGGCTTGAACTTTGTGGTGACATTATTATTAAAATAAAACACAAATTAATTTGTTTTCATCACTATATTAGATTAAAAAATCTACATGTTTCGAGAACAATGTTCTCTTCCTCAGGATTATTGTGTACTTACTCAGTATCGTATGTGTATCAGTAGTACACAATAATCCTGAGGAAGAGAACATTGTTCTCGAAACATGTAGATTTTTTAATCTAATATAGTGGTGAAAACAAAGTAATTTGTGTTTTATTTTAATATGTATGCAGCTTGGTTCTATATGACATCGCCACTAACCCCAGTAATGCATTATGTCCCTGCAATGTTGCATTTAGCCCTTAAGCTCGTTTGAATATCCCGACTTCGCCAAGTACAACGGCTTTATTTTTTTATTATTATTTTAAAAACGGCACTAAGTGCCATGGTCCGCTAACTTCACATTGTATGAAAATGGCTGACCAAGCAGGGTACGCGTCGTGAGAGCTCCCCATACAAACATCAAGGAAAATATGTTATAAAGAATATAATACAAATAAAAGAAGAAAAACATATGGCCTGCAATATACATCAATAACTCAGAATATCATTCCAGCAAAAAATCCACCAGTAAATGAGGTATGATTTATTTTGTGTTTTGAAATTAACATTAATCCCGGTATTTTGTTACGGACAAGGGATACTGTTTGAAAATGCTCGAAGTACTTACCTAATGTTAAACTACACAGATGTTGGACTTAGCGCCTTTCATAGGAAATAGCGCTGGGTACTTCGGAGTTGTTTGAAATGCATATTTCGCAAATTAATTACAGGAAACAGAGAAAACTTTTTCTTCTAATTTTTATGTAGAAAAGACAGGTAGGATGTAAAGTATAGATTTAAAAAAAAACTCATAAAAATTTATATATGACATTTTTATTCCCTATATCTTGTTTTCCTCGGCTTGTCGGTCATGGTACTTAGTGCGTAATTTGATTCAACCATTCAAATTATTTAAATACAGCAAACAACTCCACAAAAACTGTTTTAAAAGCCGGTAATCTATTACTTTAAGGGTTTCGACTTCTATTAAAAATTACAATACATTCATATGACTAAGTTCATTAATTTAATTTAACCAAGTACCGCAAACCTGCCCAATGAAACTCTGTGAGAATTTACAGTTTCGAATTTTAAAAATACCACCTGGCAACACATACTACCTACATTCTCGTATCCCGCGCGTTAAATTAAAATATAAAACAATGTGTCTTGATCAAATTATATTTCCAGAACGTGACAAATGAAATGTATTTAAATAAAAAAGTAACCCATAAAAACAAAGTTTTTATTATACTCCCTTTCTTTGTAAAATATAACAACAATTAAATACGAATTTAAACATATAACATAACACTTAACTTACAGTAATTTAATATATTTCTAAAATGTCAGATGTTTTGAGCTTTGATAAGACACTTCATGCTTTGAAGATTAAATTCTAAAAACATTTGTCGGTCAATTTAGATTTTCGACATTCGTAGTGAAGTAAATACCTATTATGCATACCGACGGAGTAATTAAAATTTAGAAAATATTCCGCGACGTTATCGGGCCGCCGTAATCAAACTTTTCTAATGATTCCAATTTGAAAAAACCAATAAAATTTATAATTATTAATTATACTATAATTATTAATTTTTTTTAACAAAAATTTGATAGATCTTCTTGATCGTCGCCACGAGTCTACTTGCCAAGTTTCAGCTCGATTGGATCACGGGAAAAGGGTCAAAAATCGATACAAAGTTTTTGTTGACGGCAAGCAAGCAGACGCCACGAGTTAATATAAAGGGAGTAAAAATGGAACACACCATTCCCGCAAGGTACGTGACACATGGTGATAGATTTCTGGGTCCCAATAGTACACCTTGGATAAATTTGGCCCCTAACTAATTGTTAAATTTGATTAATTTCATCGGAACGAGGCATAAATTTTCATCAAAATGGGCACATGTGGCATTTTTGTTGTAAACTTAAGATTTTAGAACAAGAATTCTAATGTCAATAATTTAAAAAATAAAGCACTGTAATTCCGCTGTGCCCTAGATATGCAATTATTATTTCACAATCTATAATTCGTCAAAAATGGCATAGTCACTTTATTATATATTTCGGCCGCCGGATCTGCGATAAGACTGCGAAAACAGCGGTATCTAGAATAGTTTAGCGCCTTGATAACGTTAGTGGTGGACATTATTAAATAGGGAAATATGTTTTTTGCTTCATATACCTACCTAATTAAAGTTAAAGACGGATATTGTTGCCTAAAGAATTATATATTTTTATCAATGATTAATACCAATAACATAATGGATTATTAAAAAAATCTAATTCGACTATTTTATTTAAAACGCATAAAGTTAATGTTTTTATTATATTTAATAACAATTTTGAAATCAGACTAATTTTGAAAACGGAATATCGACGGATATCGAAATTATGCACGATGTGTTATTGGATAACGACCATTTAAAAAAAAAACTTATCTACCTTGACATTTCAAAACGTCGAATATTAAAAAGTGTTCTAGTTGTACATAAAGAATTTCTAATTCAGAAAATGAACGAGTTCATTCATCTTTCACACGAGTTGGATAAAAATTAATTTTTCTATTTGTACAGTTGTGAAATTAATTATTAACAGTTGTGGTATTAATGTCCGATAAGGATTCAACACTGGCGCTAACGAAGCGTGTCTTCATTCAGAATCTAGCAGAGTACCTACTGAGATCCGATTACTAAAAAGGCTCCATCTTGGATCTCGACACAAACGCAATAACATGACCAATAAACCATGCGGACTTTCATTACAAAGTCCATTTAAGTATTCCAACTTTAACATGGTTCTACCTACATCTGTTCAGAGACCGATATTTTAAAGTTGTGATACGAGCAATATGCGGTCAACATCGGTATGATAAAGAAAAAATTTATACCAAAACCAATTAATTAAGATTTATCGCCAAATTTCTTTTAACAAAATACGAAAAACAGCATTCTTAGGTGAAACATTAAACAGCTTATTTTATTATTTTCATGTCTTATGATGTTGGCTACAAAGCTCTGTATACAAGGATCCTATTTCTTTATGAGATTTAATACATCTGTGTCTTGACGTATCAATAAACGAACACTCCCATTTTATTTATCTTCTTGTTCTTCTTCCTATAGAATTGACAAAATTTATTTCATTGTAGGTTCAACGCGGTTATTCTTGACTTTTTATAATTTGAATATTCAGTAAGGTTATAATACATCAACGTAGCAGTCCCACCAGAAAACTAGTGAAACCCTACAGATCTCTTCATCACTTAAACAATAATTTATAGTCGCAATAATAACTTGCATTTCCAGTGTATTTAATCTACATTTATCCTTTCTGCTTTTGTATATTTCTAGATCATTATCTCGTATATGTTTTTGTGTGTGTTACGCGTACATGATAGAAAAATATATAAAAAATTATAATTTAAATTTCTTAGAAAATAGCTTTTGATTTTAACCTACCTAGTGAGTTACAAAATAACATATTTGATGTGCTGAGCTTGCAATTTATCGAATGTCGTATCTTATCGAACATCTGAATTAACGTGTCATAAGTGTGACGGTTAGGACGCCTTGTTTGGTTATTTTTTCAGAATATTTTGAATATGTTAAAATATTTTGAATGAAAATACTGGTAAAAAAGGAGGTTAATGAAATTTGAAATAATATTTCTGGCGTATCCTAGTGTAACGCTAGTAATTCGGATGAATTTCATTACACATATAAAGTATATTGCTAACAAATTCCAAAACCAACTATTTATGTCTCATTAGCGACATCTGTGGTCATTTAAGGGGAATGAAAAAGCTTTGTTGCCGGCCGCGTGGAGGATGTTTACAACTTATATGTGAAACGTGGCGCATAATTTAAACATACCTATATACCCAAAAATTAATAGATATTGTATATTCTATCATGGGTGGAAATGGCGAACGTTACATTGTGTAAAGTGATCACTTAAGCCAGCCGTACGATAGGTCGTAAGCTCTATGTACACCCAAAGACTTCTATACCTACTTTCCCATAAAAATGCAGTTTCTTCTCTGTGAGACATCTAAAATATCATTGACCGAATATTTTTTATATTTTTCTGAGAAGTGAGCTTATTATTAATCAAAAATTTTAAAAATACTATATATTTATAATTCTATGTAATCTTAATACGCTTTCTATTTTTAATTAAATCAGGAGGCAAAGCAGGAGACTTGTAAAAGCTTTGCGAAAATATAAAATCACAATACGTACGAAGGATTTGAATATTTAATTATTTTTCAAGAATATTTTACAAAGTATTAATTTGTCAGATCGATATTTTGGTCAAAACAAGGCTATCTTGAACATCAAAATAATTGATTGGGCACCATTTGATAAAGTAAAATATATGCTTATAGTAAATATCGTTACAAAACCAAAACACATCGCAGTTTACATGTTGTCAATAAAGTAAATTGATAAATTTTTTTCGACCTTTGGCGATACGCATGACCTCAAGTTCTTCCTGCTGCAAAGCGTGTGAGGTCCCCGAAATAATAAAAATATATATTACAAAAAAATTCGGCAAAATTACGCTAGACATTAAATGTCATTTTGTACTAACAAGATAAGACATTTCAATTTGTTCGAATGAAAATGTAAATTACATTTTTTTATTGAGGTTAATATGTCAAGCGATTTCTATTGCTTCGGATAGGATTTATTATAAGCATAATTAAAAAAAATGTTAATGAGATGTTCGTTAATGAAAATACATATTTATGTTTTTTTGTAACGTCCATCGATAAGTGAAGTTTGTCATGGTTCGCATTACTCGCAGTCAACATTTTTAATAAAAATGCAACATTTTTATATATCATCAAATTGCTTACAACCTCTCTTCTACAATGGTAACTTATTATGAATTGATAATAAATTACATGTTACAGTGAAGTTATGGTCAAATTAAATTGTAAAAATAATATTTGGGTTCGTCAACATTTCGAAAAACTGACTAATATTATACCCATACATGCACGATTCTTACACGACTAAAATTCGTTCAACTTGTTCGCCATCACTCTCAGCCACCGCTGGTTCTTTTCCCACTCTTTAAAACACTCCCACAAATGTTGTTGTTGTAGTCCTGGGCACTCTCCACCCAGAGACAGAAGCGTCTCCAGATCTGTCTTATAAACTCATTATACTCTTTATCTTAATCTGGGTCTACCAAGAGGTCGCCATCCATTTGAAATCCATTGATCAATGAGGCTCATAGCGGATTCCATATATGTCCTGCCTTTCTTACCTTTGTAATTTTACCATATCAACTAAATTAGGATAATGTAGAAATAAAAGTAACATGTCCAAGCCGACCACACGAAGAATTCCTCAAAACATATTATTGCCTTTCGGACTGTTTACGATAGTGAGAAAACTCACTATCAAAATTATATTTTAATGTTTTTGATTATTTACACAAAAAAACAAAATAGCCCTGTTTACATTTTAGATAACGTTTTTTTTTAATTTTTTATCGGTGTTAATTAAAAAAATCGTCGTGGGCGGTCATCGCCAGATAATATTATTAATTTTAACAGATGCTTGTCCCCATTTGTTGTTAATTTTATAGCAAAGTTAAATTATTGATTAAGCCTCTCCCAGCGGCCGAGATGCTGCGGTCCTCGCGGCGCGAATGAGCAGATTGAAACTGGTTTGAGATAACACACGGACATAAATATATTAGTAGTTATACTTTGATACATTGACCGGTAATAAAACTACTACTGGTAACACAGATCACACTTAGTACGCGAGGTGAACCGAGACAGGAATATTGCCTCTGTGGCAGGATTTGTGTCACGTTGATCGATAAAACATTGCCACTATATAAACGGTGGTCCAACAAGATTTTTTTTTCGTAATAATACGGTAAATAAATCTAAATCTCTGGATTTCTCTTGCGTACATTATTTATTTTGATTGCCCATTTTGTATTTAATAATATAAAGTCTAAATAGCGGCTTTTCTGAAAGACTTGGATTATTTTTTTAACTAAGTTGTCCATCACTTTACGGCATGCTTGTGGCAGTATATCCGCAATAACTTCTTTGTTCAATTCAATTCAATTCAATTCAATTCAATTTATTTCACGATAATATGTACATGACAAACAAAATGTTTAAGGCATACATATTAGGAAGTATGTATCAAAAATGAAAGTATTTAATAAATTAAAAATAACATAAAATCTGGTCAAAGGTGTAGGAGAATCCCGCTTCGGAAAACCCCCTCAGACACATGGAATATATCAATACCCAAAGCAATTTTGTTCAGCATAGCTGGGGCTCTTCCAACAGGCATAACCATCGGCAGGTTGGTCCTGTATATTGGAATGTGAAACAATCTATGCTGACGATGTCTAGTGTAATTATCAGGAACATACAA